>JAPDPK010000144.1:230000-290000 GCA_031772115.1 Heritiera littoralis | reverse complement strand
GGTGAAGGAATTTTTTGGTTTTGGTGTCCTTTTCTAAGGTTTTCAAGCACTTTCTCTCTCTTGCTTCAAGCTTGGCTATGGAGGAAATGAGGGAGGTTGATGGTTGATGAGGAAGATGAAGGAGGCTACTAGAAAATTCTAAAATATTGACATTTTATAGTATAAATTATCATTTTTCCCTTATACTTAAGAAAATCTTCTAATTTTGCCATTAGCAATTGAGTTCATTGAAAACAGTCCATCCAACCTCCAAAATTTTTCATTTAATTATAAAACACCTCTATTTAACATTCTCTAAACATTGGTGGAACTTTTGTAGAGGTTCGGTTGCTTATTTGGGTGAAATTAGCGAAATACTCGTAATCATAAAATAGCAAAAATTTCTGCTTTTACGCTTGATTTCTTCTCTCAGTCCACATGGTCTAAAACCTTGTTACATGAAAAATTATTCACCACTAATAATTGGTCAAAAGTCATCTCAATTTGATTGTTATTCATGAAAATTCCTATGGATTATGGACTTAACTGTCATTTTCGAAATTATTGCACGCTTTTCAAAACATGCTCAATTGAGGTGATTTTGAGATACAGATTCTTGCTATATTCATATTTCATCTCAAATATCATCATTCTAGGGTCTCACTTCGATTTGGACAGAGAAAGTCCATGAGCCCCACACCGAGTACTTCCTTAAACCTTATTAAACAAACCCCTCATTTAAGTATTTTAATAATCAATGTTTTCTTTTAAATTCCTACACTTTGTAACCTATATCGAATATGAGGAAAATGAGGTTCTCACATAAATAAAAAGTGAGACGCCCCAGTGTGCATCTACAGGTCACCAACCCAAGCCACTACACTGAGTGGATCGCTCAATTGTATTGTCTGCTCTGGAGTACATCCCCCAGGGCCACCACTTCACATGGATTTGTTAGAGTGTCCTGAATTGGCCACAACTCTAATATAGGTCCAGAGGGATTCAAACCCTTGACACCTTACAAGTGTCAATCCCTCCGAACGCGAATTGGAGTTGTGGCCAATCGACACACTTTAACAAACCCATGCAGAGCAGTGGCCTTACAGGGTGCACTCTAAAGTGAACAATACAGCTGAGTGAATCGCTCGGTACAATGGCATGGGTCAGTGACTTGCAGGTGCACATCGGGGCTTCACAATTATTTCCCGGATTACGGACACATTTTCAAATACATTTTCGTTTACATCCCAAATTCACTAATTTAATTGATACAAAGGTACAAACAATTCATATACATTTCACCTTATGGTACTGTAAAAGATTATCTAAAAGTAAGTACAACTAGATTTAAACACGTGCAATGCACGATAAAGATTTTATCTTATAATCTTTTGTTAAAAAATAAAATAAAATTATATAAAACGTTTTTGATATATTAAAAAAATACTTGATGTATGCACAGAACAAAGAAATTAAAAAAATTATTTGAAATCAAATACTAACTAGAAATTTTAAAAAATTTAAATATAATAAAAATTAAATATTAAATAAATTAATTAAATAACTACAGTATTAATTAAAGCAATTCTTACTACATTAATCATTAATAGATTATTAGTTAATGTTTTATATTTGAAACTGATTTATTTTTAAAATTTAATTTAAAAGATTATAAATTAATCTTATTTTAATTAATTAGAGTTGAAAACTCTATTTTTTAAAATCTTGAAAAAAAAATTATTTATAATAGTGCCAAATATAAAAAAGTAAGTAAAGAAAAAATGAAAATAAAAAAAAATTATTATTTGAGTTTCTTTAAAATTTTAATCAATTCAAAATAATTAAATACAACATTTAAGATCATATACGTTTTAAAAGAATCGATAATATATATGGATATTTTCTTTTTTTCCTTACCAAAAAATGATTGAACAAATAAATAAATAAATAAAATGATTTAACAAATAAATCCAAAAAAAATGAAAATTGAAAAAAAATAAGAATGAAATTTAATTTAATTCAATTCTAATATATATATATATATATATTTATTTATTTATTTAAATACCCAGTTTTTAATTTTTTGTTAAAAGATTTAAAACTTTAGGATAATTCTTATTAAAATATATGGATATTTTTTAATTAAAAAAACATAATAAGTAATAAAAGAAAAATCAAATCCTAAGATAAATTTTTATTAGATTTAAATATAGTTAACATGGTTAAAAGTTATTTTTTTAAATTTTAAATATTTTAAAATTAAATAACTAATTTAATAGGATTGTTTTATAAACATTAAAATTAATTCATTATTTTAAGTATAAAAATGTTAAGCTATCAATGTAAACTTTTATATATTTATATAAGATATAATATTATTATAAAATACTGAATCTTATTGAAATTAAAAGTTTAACCTTTGATCAATGATCAAAATAATTCTTAGTATGGATTTTATACTTTAACGATGAAAAGAAAATTCATCTTACCCCGCATTGCTATTGCTTAATGTTCATATGAAAAACATATGTTATTTTCTTTAAAAAAGTGCATCCAAATAAAAATTTATACCAAAATTAATTATTTTTATAAATATGTTTTATATATTGATAAAAGATGTGTAAAAAAAATTGGTAAATGATATGTGACTTTTTTCTTTAATTTTAATATATATAGATGTTTGTCTTGTAGAAATTGAAATATATACTTGATTTAAAGAAATAATTTATTTGTTTTGTATTTTTAATGTATATAGATTTTTATCTTTTAGAAAATTGAAAAAAATATTATTTTTCATTTTAAAATATTACAAGTGTCAAACTTTTGGGTTATCTACATAGGATGTCTTACTTTGAGTCAACTGCTTTAGCTTTTCAAAGAAGATTTCTATCATGGAGTTCGGCCTATAGGTGGCAACTATGTTTGCTGACTTTTAGTGAATCAGAGGAAATATGGACGTGCTTAAAAGATTTTGAAGATTGGTTGGATATTTGGTTTTAAAAAATCAATTTATGGGAGGTCCATAATGTTCATCATGTTTGCTTTTTATGGCTAAGACTTGAAAGTGTTCCTCTTCATCTTTGGATTAAAATATAGTTTAAGGCGATTAGAAAAATTTAGGCATCTTATTTTGCCACTAATTATAGTACTCACAAGATGCTCAAATTTGATATTGCATGAATTCTAGACCTTGTCAAAGTAGATTCAATCATCTATTCTCTATTTTCTTTAAAGCCAATGGTGAGTTTTTTAATATATCAATTAGAGAGAATCCAATCTATAATTTCCACAATATATTATCAAATCTAAAGATACAAAAGAAAAAAGAGCTATACTATTCTTCGTCTTGTCTAATGGTTTTAATCTTTCATATCTCAATCCGATCTCTAATTTAATTAATACAAAGGTACAAACGATTCATACACATCCCACCTTATAGTACCATACAAGATTATCCAAAAAAAGTACAATTACATTTATCGAATATGAATTGTGGACACTCTGGAGCACAAAGACTATCAAAGCTAACTGCCAGTAGCAAAAGTCGATATTATTTTGACTAACCTATGAGGAAACAAAGGGGGTGAGCTTGGGAAGCTCACTAAAATAACTACACAAGTACAAAGGATAGCAACATATGATAAACTATTCTACATGCATACAGTTCGGTAAAGTTCTTACTACTAAATAGTCAATGACATTTATTAAGATTTTGGCAACATTAACGGCTAAATTTGGATTTAACCAAACCTGCAAAAATGTACAGTATTCCTAGTTCATACAATTATTATCCTCAATTCAGATAGTTCATATCAATAGTTCAATGTTCACATATTCAATGGAGATTTTCTTATACACAATTCAAGGTCCACATTCACTGTTCAGAAAACCTATTTAATCACAATGACTTCAATGAAATTCTAATACCTTTTATGTCGACTATTCTGGCAGCATTACACTAAATGCTGTTAAGATTTTTCAAGGTTGGGTGTGAAAGGTATTTTGGAATATCTCATCATCCCTTTTATACTTGACATCACTAAACACAATCTTTATTCATTTCGATATAATGGTTTGATGTAGAAAATGATGCAATAGTTCGATTAAATTGATACAGCATGATTTCTTATAAAATAATATGGTATTCAGTAAACATTTTTCTTTTTATACTAACAATGCAATGGTTCGATAAACAGAGTTCAATGCAATAACAATAGTTCGATAAAACATCAATAATACAGTAAATCGTATTCGATAAAATCAATACTTTTACTGTAAACAGTATTCGATATAATCAACACTTTTATGGTAAACAATATACGATAAACGATATTCGATATTATCAGTACTTTTATAGTAAAATAGTGTTCGATAAATTAGTACTTTTACAGTAAACAATATTCGATATTAGGGGTGTAATCAAGCCGAGCTGAGCCGATACAGTGAAGTGCTCGAGCTCTACTCAAAAACTCAGTGCTCGGTACTCGGTACTCGGCTCGAGCTCGGTCGAGGCTTAATTTTTGAGGTCGGACTTGATTCGAGATTGAAATCGAACTACTCGAGCTCGCTCGATTAGGCTCGATTATCTGAGCTTGACTGAAATCGCAGAACAGAACCAACATCAACAGAACCAAACAATAACCGGCTTCAACCAAAAAATTCAGAAATACAATGCATTCTCAAAATCAAATATAGAGACATCGTCCAGAGAATGAAATAGCAAAACAAAACCAAACAAAGATCCAAACATCGAGTTAAGAAACAACAAAACCAAACAATAACAAGCTTCAAACAAAACCTCAAAATTCAGAAATAGAATGCATACTCCAAATTAGAAACAACAGAACAGCCACGACTCTAGTTGTTGGAGCTTGGAGGAAATGGATGATGAAGACTTGAAGAAGGCATTCAGACTTCTGTCGTTCACGCCAGTGAGAATTTTTTAAGGTCGCCGGATCTGGGTTGTTGCCGAATCTGGGTTTGAATTACAAATCTGGGTTGTTGTCGTCGGATCTGGGTTGGAATTGCAGATCTGGGTTGGATTTAGGTTGTCATCGGATTTGGGTTGGAATAGCAGATTTGGGTTGTCGCGGGTTGCTGAGGAATATTGGAAGATGACGCCGGTAAGGATGTCTGACAGCAAGAACTCACGTTGCTAATTGCTAAGGAATACTGGAACAAGGTGAGGTGAGACCGTGAGATACGAACGTGAGGATAAGGAAAAAGGTGTCTAACAACAGGTTCACATTGGTGAGGATTTTGAGTGTCACTGGATGGGGTTAGCTGTCGGAGATTGAAGCAAAAGCAAGGGTGCAAGCGTGCAGTGGGTGAGTTGAAGAGAAATCAGAATAGAGGTAAAGAGGAATTAGGGAAATCTGTTAGGGCTTTTTAAGCATTACGATAAACATGTAATTTTAGGATAAATTAGGACAAATATGTAATTTCATAGTAAAATAATAAAATATATATTAAATTATTAATAGCTCGATTAAGCTCCCAAGCTACTCGAGCCAGACATATTAATGCTCGAACTCAACTCGCTCGATAGCTTGAGTAGCTCTTGCTCGAGCTTGGTTCGACAAAAATCAAGCCCAATTTGAGTTTTCCTCGAGTCGAGCCTGAGTAGCTTGCGAGCACCAGTATATCATTTACAACCCTATTCGATATAGTCAGTACCTTTTGTGAGACCTGATTTTATTTCACTGTACACTATAATTGTAAATGATTGAAGTGGAAATAAATAATTTAGTGAGATTAAATAAATATTGAATGTGAATTTCCACTTTGAACTATGGAATTATTGGAACAAAAATTTATAATATCGTGTACATAAATAATAAGAAAAATTTTATGGTACATGTGGAATTTTGTGAACGGGATACGTAAAATAGAGAAGAAGTAAGTCAAACCGAGTAGCAAAATCAATCGGCATTACCGCCCTTTTTGCTGCAGTTTTCTTCAAGTTTTTAATGCATGAAAAACGTGAAATGATGAAAGAAAACGGGATAAGAAACAGGTGATAGGTTCTGATTGGATTAATAGTGTAGACACCAATTTTGTCCGGGTCTTTTTCAAACATTTTAATTAATTAGTTTATATATATATTTTTATTTTAGATTTAGAAATAAATTTTGATTTTGATTTTTTTATTTTATTTTTATTTTCGATTAAAAAAATATATAAAAAAAGGGAAAGGAAATCAGAATTAATTAAATGAGACTATTAAGAGATGAAGAATTAATTTGGATTTGGTGGAAAGAAAAATCAGAATTAATGTCGGATTTAATATCCGATTCTTGAGATATAAAATTCCTTAAAAAGATAGATTCTTGATTTTTATGAATTACCTATAATAAAAGGAGACCTAGGTCTATTTAAAAAAAACAAAAAAAAAGGAGGGGAGAAAAGGTGAATTGCAAATTACGGAGACAGAGAGAAAGAAAAGATTTTCACTGAAAACGATGAATAGTGTGTTCTCAGTTGACGATTTCTCCGACTCCTTATGGTTGGCTTCGGAGGCTGCGGCGGAGATGAACTGAAGCCAATCGGAGTGGGCGTTGGAGAGGTTTCTAGAAGAATTTTCTGGTGCGGGCGGAGGGATACCGGGGTTGCGTGCAGGCGAGAATGTGATTGGTCCGTCCTCGCCGGCACCTCACCCGTCTTTTTCCAAAGCTCAGGAAGGTGATCAGGATGGTGACGTGGTGGAGATAAAAAAGCCTTATAATCAGAATCATAATCCTCCGCCGTCCGATCCGACAGCGACGGTCCCGATTGACTTGGATGAGTACCGCGCGATCCTCAAGAGCAAGCTCCATCAAGCCTGCGCTGCTGTTGCTCTCTCTCGCGCGTCGGCTGAGAAGGCAGGAGATTCGTCTGCCCAAGCTGAAAATCAAGTACTTCAATCGGGAACTCGAGTTCAAGGTTCCTCAAAGGTACAGGGACAGGGTGAACCAGATGCTGCACCTTGTGGAATTTCAGCTTTGTCAACTACACAAAAAAAATCAGTGGTACAAGCGAGGCAAACCACAAGTGGGTCATCAAGAGAAGATTCAGATGATGATGAACTTGAAGGAGATACTGAAACCACTGAGAACATGGATGCGGCTGATGCAAAACGTGCAAGGAGTTTAGAGCGTGGAGGTGCACCTGGAGCCGAGGGTGAAGAACGATATTTTCAAGCCACTGCTGCTGACTTGAAGAGCTGTACAGCTTGTTGAAGCTGTTGAATCTTTGAAGCATCTGTGGTGTGGAATGAGAACCGCATCCAATTGCTTGTTTCCTCGCTTCCTGCATTGCCATTGTTACTCAGTTCATTGATAGCTACGTGGGAAGGAAAGACTTAATTAGTAAGAAAGTACTACAGATTAAGGAAAAAGGTATCATTGTTATTATTTTATTATATTATTATTTGCTCTCATGCATATGCTATTGGTCATTTTGTGCACTTTTTTATAATTGTTTATTTTCTCACTTAGTATATGTTATTTAGTCATCCTATGCACATTTATGTGGTTCACATATTTTATTTACATATATTGTTTTATCCTATTTTCATTTTTGGTCGTTTATCTAATTTATCTAGTCATGTAAAAAAAATTTAAATATATAAGAAATTTATAAAAATGTTGCATGGAAAATACGATTTTTAAAAAAAAAATTTAAAGAAATAATCATACCGATGATGACATTTTGAGAAAGTCAATCGAGACATCTTAAAATGTCTAGGTGAGGAAATTCTTTCTTAAGTTGAGCCAAATTGATGGAATATTTTTGAAAGAATTTTCAATAAATTATAATACATGTTTATTCTTGTAAATTAAATATGAATAAAATATAAATGAATATAGATAAACAAATATAAATATGAGAACATAAATTAGATGAAAAATTAATAGGAAAATAATTAGTAATTAACAAGATTAGATAATAAAGAAATAAATATGAGTTATTCCAAAGATAAAATTCCAAGAAAGTCAATCGAGACTCCTTGGAAATTTTTAGGTGAGATGACTCTTTCTTAAGTTGAGCCAAATTGATGGAATACTTTTGAAAGAATTTTCAATAAAATATAATTCATGTTTATTAGATAAATATAAGATAAATGAAATGAATAAAAATAAATTAGGCAAAGACTAAAAATTAAATGAGCACAAATAAAATAATAGATAAATAAAAGGATAATAAATAAGAAATAGGAATTAGGTTGAGAATTAGATTTTATAGAATGAATGTGAATTGTACTAATGATGAAATTTCGAGAAAGTCAATTGAGACTCCTTGAAATTTCTAGGTGAGAGGATTCTCCCTTAAGTTGAGCCAAATTGATGGGATACTTTTGGGAGAATTTTCAATAAAATATAATTCAGATTTATTTTAAGATTAAATAGATATAAAATAAATGAAATGAATGAAAATTAATTAGTAAAGACTAAAATTAAATGAGCATAAACAAAAATAATAGATAAATAAAAAGGATAATAAATAAGAAATAGGAATTAGGTTGAAAATTAGATTTTATAGAATGAATGTGAATTGTATCAATGATGAAATTTTGAGAAAGTCAATTGAGACTCCTTGAAATTTCTAGGTGAGGGGATTCTTCTTTAAGTTGAGCCAAATCGATGGAATACTTTTTGGAGAATGTTCAATAAAATATAATTCATATTTATTTTAAGATTAAATAAATATAAATAAAATGAATAAAAATAAGCTTAAATAAATATAAATTAGATAAATAAACAAAAGAATGAATAAATAAATATATGTGACATGAAGACAAGAGTACAATAAAAATAAAATAAGAAATAAGTATGAATTATGCCGACGATGAAATTTCAAGAAAGTCAATTAAGACTCCTTGGAAATTTCTAGGTGAGGAGGTTCCTTTTGAGCCGAGCCAAATTGATGGGACGCTTAAGAGTGAATTTTCGATAAAACATAATTCATGTTTTTCTCTTAAAAATAAGATGAATAAGAATATAAAAATAATTAAAATAAAAAGAAATCTAAGAAATTTATAAAATGAATATAGAGTCAAAATTAGGGATAAGATTAAAAAAGGGAACTTCATAAAATATTAAAATTTATCCGACGATGGAATTCAAGAAAGTCAATTGAGACTCCTTGAATATCTTGAGGTGAGGGAAATTTCTAAGGTTGGAGCCAAATTGATGGAAAAATCTTAAAATTTTCCCAATACATAAGTATATCGAAATTAATATGAACTCAAAGCAAATTGTAAAGATAACCTAAAACTAGTTGGTACCATTTAGGATGGGCGTTGTAGGGGTGCTAATCCTTCCCTACACGTAACCGTACTCCCGAACTCTAATGTCTTTGAATGTAGATCAAGCCTTATCCTTAGTTTGAATAGGTGACCAATCACACCTAGGTTAGAATGGTTGGTGGCGACTCCATGTCTTTGCGTCTAGCTATTAGGTTTCCCCCGAAACTTAATACGTTATGACAAATAGGACTATATAAGAAGACTTCATGAGAAAACCGACATTAGCAAACTTCATCTTCTTCGAAAACCACTCTACTGCTTCTCGTCCATTCTGTTTTACTGCAAGCTCAAATATCGTTGCTTCCATTCCTTTCATACGTGAGCCATGAAATTTCATCCTTTAGTTAGCTAAACCTTTTCTGCATCGTTTGAAGAGCTAAGGAATAAGCAAAGTAAAGCTAATGTGAGACAGAAAATGCTCTGTTCTAGAAGTGCAACTCAGTTAAGGTGAGTTCCATATTTCGTTGCTTCTTTTGATGTTTATTGGTATATTTCTATGTTTTATACCGTAAGAAACATAGATACAGCCTTGTTTTAGTTAAATCTTGTTAGGACATAAGAAACTAGAACAAGATGTGGTTTAGAAAATAATCGAGAATAGACAAGGAAAGTACTAAACGGTGTAAAAGTGATAAGAAATAGGCGAGCTCAGCTATTATGGGCGAGCTAAATAATATGGAGCGTGGTATAGTGGGCGAGGTCGCCACATGCTAGTTTAATTCATAGGTGAGCCCACCTCTAAATAAAAAGCCGTGTATGGCAAACTCACATGCATAGGCATGGCGAGTTGAATTGTGGGCAATCTCCCATGCATAGGCCAAATATATGAATGGCGAGTTATATTGGGCGAGCTAGAGGATTAGCTTCAAGTCTCGCCAAAGTGTTGGAAAGATTCGAACAGAATATATTAAAAGTCTTGATAATTTATTTTGCAGCTGGAATTGAGAATTGATAAAGGCGATCGGGAAGCTAGGCTTCGTAAGACCAAGTAATTTTATGGAAATATTGAGAAAATGATTTGATTTGAAACATGCATTGGTTTGATAAACTGTTTTCACAGACCATAATTTGGGCGAGCTATAAAGCCGACCCCTATGTTGTTTTCTGGGTGTGCCAAAGAAAGGCGACCCTTGTTTTAATAAAATTCGGCGACAAAGAAAGGCGACCTATGTTTTAATAAAAATCCGGGCGAGCCAAAGATAGGCGACCCCTTTTGTGATATTTCGGGCAAGCCAAAAGTGGGCGACCCTTTGGTTTTGAAAGACTAGTGTTTATGGGCGATCCCTAATAATCTTATGGGCGACCCCGAACCAGTGAGTTATATTTCAGCCTTCGGGCGAATATTTTTATGGGTGAACTGACCATGAGCGAGCCGTAATGGGCGAGTTGACCATGGGTGAGCCAGTTTAACTCATGTTTTTCTCACGCGTAAATTGGTGAGATCACGAGCTATTTTTACTATGTTTTGTAAACAAAAAATAAATACCTTTTTGGAAAACAATCATTTTGAGAAAATGATGAAATATGTGAAATATTCCTTAAAGGTTCTTCATGAGATATAAAGTGATTTTTAAGACTTTAGGCCCCGAGTTTCACGCATTACTATTCACGTAGCTGAGTGACCTGTCTGGGGCGATGGCTCGAGTCGGTGGACCAGCGGGTGCACCCCAAGGCGTCACAATATAGACCATGGCCATAGATCTACTGTATCCCTGTAGGGATGATTACTATGTTTCTTCGGAAACGATGCATTCCTTTGGGAACGATGATAGCATGATTTAATTGTAGGGTGATGCCTAGTCTCAACTTATTGATTTCTGTTTATTGAAAGGATTTATTGAATCCTGTTTACTGTTTACTATACTATATTGTAAATTGTTTAGCAAGTGATTTGAATATTAAAGACTGTTTACTATATTCACTGTTTTCCTACTAGGTATGTTGTTAGGGAAAATAAACGTTTTGGGGATATAGTTTTTATTTTTATAAAGCAGCATACACCTTCTTACTGAGCACGTCGTCGCTCACCCCTGATTTTTCACTCCACAGGTTATTGATTTGAAGTAAATAGTTTACCTTTCAGAGTTATCGGCTGCTGGAGTCAGCAGATATATGATATCGAAGGTACATTATATTCTTTTATATATTCAGTAAAATTGTACAGTACTACTTTGAGTAAGAGGGAATGTAAATGATCTCAAATAAATTAAATGTAATAGTTATAATTTGTTACAGTACTATAAATAGAAGTACTATGACATACTTAAAGGGTTACGAGTTGTTAAGCATCACAGACAGCCCAACCGGTAAGTAAGTGTGATTTATAAGTAAATATTATATTATATGTGGATTCGGGATGTTACAGATTTAATGGTATCAGAGCAAGGATGGTCGGATGTCTAGTGAAGCTTAAAACGAAAAGTGAATAATAAACATTCCCTGTAGTACTGTATAATCTGAATATAGAATTGATATACTAATGATAAGTGAAATAAATGATCCCTGTGGTACAGATATAAGTGGAAGAAGGGTGACACGCTCAGTTAGAGGTAGAGGCCGAGGTAGGGCAGCATAGATTTCGGAACCGCAGACATCGGAACCAGCCCCAAGACCTGCACGTCCCCTATAGCCAGAGAGCACTGATGCTCGTGTGAGCCGAATGGAGAGTTGGTAGCTGATTTCATTGCTATGTATTAGGCGGATAGAGCCGCGGATAGGGTGGAAAGGGAGAGAGCAGCTCCCGCGCCCTGTAGTGGAGCCAACACCGCCACAGCCGGCACCAGTTGTACCCGAGCCTCAACCTATTCCACCACCGGCACCTCAGCCACAGGTAGCTCCACCATAGCCATTGATTCAGCCGCCTAGAGATGGAGTCGTATTGTGATGTCAGTTTGGTACGATCATTTAGGAAGTTGGATCCACCTAAGTTTAAAGGTGCTAGGGATCCGTTGGTGGCAGAGCAATGGGTTATTGCTATATAGAGAAGTATTAAGGATTATGGTGTACGGAGACCGAGAAGGCAGGTTAGCAGTGTTCCAGTTGACAGATGATGCGAAGCATGGTGGAAGGCTACTCAGATAGTATTGTTCTCCCAGACATCAGGATATTACTTGGGAGATTTTTGTTGATGCCTTTAGACGAAGGTATATCCCTGACACTGCCCAGCAGAAACTACAGTAAGAGTTTATGGATTTAACTCAGGGAAGTATGGCAGTGGACGAGTATGAGGCTAAGTTTACCACCTTAAGCCGATTTGATTCACAGACCAGTGTTAATGAGAGACATAAGATCGAGAGAATTAAGGCTGATTTGAGACCCTTCATCAGATCGAAGCTAGCCCCATTTGATATCTTGACCTATGATGAGGTAGTACGACGGGCTCAGCTATGTGAGAGGGATTTTGAGCAGTACCATATAGAGGCTGGTGGTAAGAGCAAGAGTAAAGGTAAAGATAAGGGTAAAAGATTTTTGGAGAATAGATATAGTAAGGAGCAGCCTTAGAGAACTAGATTTTCGGGCATACAGATTCTCGAGGGACGATTCAATAGATCAGCAGTTTCTACCCCTGCTAGTGGCCCCACCACTACTCAGAGAAGTGTTGCGACATTATGTAGACATTGTGGAAGATCACATGGGTCACACCCTTATCCTTTGATGTCTAAGGCATGTTTTAGATGTGGACAGATGGGGCACTTTATCAAGAATTACCCAATGCTCAGAGAATCAGCTGCTTTTACTATTCCTCCTGCACTACCTCAGATAGCGGCACCGGCAGCTCCGAGTGAGCCAGAGAAGGCGACACCCTCACAGCCTAGGCAGGCGACAGCCGCAGAGAAGGGTAAAAAGGTTGTGACTCAGGGTCGGGTGTACGCGATGGATCAGGAGACTGCCAACGCCTTTATTGATGTGATTAAAGGTAAAGTTTATTTCTTTGATATTCCCGTAATTGCCTTAATTGATCCGAGTTCTACTCATTCGTTCTTATCGCCTACATGTGCTAACAGGACCCCAGTAGAGCCGAGTTGTTAGGGTATACTTTGCAAGTGAATACTCCTTTTAAAGATTTCCAGAAGACAGATATTTTATATAGGAATTGTAAATTGACTATAGGAGAGAACATTATGACAGCTAACCTAATTTTGTTGAATATATATGCTTTTGACATCATTTTGGGTATGGATTGGTTAGCTACAAACCATGTTAGTTTGGATTGTAATACTAAGTTTATTACCTTCTCTCATCCCGAAAAGTACATTGTAAAGTTATGGTAAATTAATAAAAAAGTATGTAAATATATGTTTGTGAAATGACATGTGTACTGAAATTGTGGTTGTGTATGAATGTTTATGAAGGATATATTGCTAGTGTGGAGGATGTAGAGAGGAAACATCAGAGATTCAAGAGATTCCTGTGGTCAAGGACTTTTCGGATGTATTTCCAGAGGATTTACCAGGGTTACCACCGAATCGAGAGACGGAGTTTATGATCAAGTTGGTACCCGGTACGGAGCCGATTTCTCGACCCCTATATCAGATGGCACTGACTGAGTTAGATGAGCTTAAGAAGCAGCTCCAAGAGTTATTAGATAAGGGATTTATACGTCCCAGTGTGTCACCGTGGGGAGCTCCAGTATTATTTGTTCGGAAGAAGGATGGTAGTCTCCGGTTGTGTATAGATTACCGGATGTTGAATCGGGCTACCATTAAGAATAAGTATCCACTACCCAGGATCGATGACCTGTTTGACCAGCTCAGGAGTGCACAGGTATTTTCCAAGATAGATCTCCGATCAGGCTACCACCAGTTGAAGATTAAGGAGTCGAATGTGCATAAGACAGCATTTCGGACTCGCTATGGTCACTATGAGTTCTTAGTGATGCCTTTTGGGTTGACAAATGCCCCTGCAGTTTTTATGAGTTTGATGAATGAGGTATTCCATCCATTTTTGGATAAGTTTGTCATGGTTTTATAGATGATATTTTGATTTATTCTAAGACTCCAGAGGAGCATGAACAGCATTTGTATATGGTATTACAGACCCTCAGAAACCGGAGGTTGTATGCAAAATTCAGTAAGTGTGATTTCTGGCTTGACCATATAATCTTTTTGGGACACATAGTGTCGAAGGACGGGGTGTCTGTTGATCCGTCCAAGATAGAGGCCATTGTACAGTGGGAAAGGCCTAACATCGTTACTGAGATACGAAGTTTCTTGGGTCTTGCCGGATATTATCGCAGGTTCGTGGAGGGATTTTCCAAACTTGCTGCTCCATTGACACGACTCACACGTAAGGATTTGAAGTTTGAGTGGAATGACGCGTGTGAGCGTAGTTTTCTTGAGCTTAAGCGTAGATTGACTACTGCCTCCATATTAGGCCTTCCCAATGGATCAGGTGGATTTATGGTGTATACTGATGCGTCCGCTCAAGGCTTAGGGTGTGTGCTTATGCAGCATGGTCGGGTTATAGCCTATGGTTCTTGGCAATTGAAGGATCATGAGAGGAATTACCCAACACATGATTTGGAGCTAGCCGCAGTAATGTTTGCACTAAAGATATGGCGGCATTACTTGTACGGAGAGAAATTTCAGATATATACAGAGCATAAGAGTCTGAAGTATATATTCTCGCAACGAGAGTTGAACTTGAGGCAGCGACGGTGGATGGAACTGTTAAAGGACTATGATTGTGAGATTTTGTATCACCCAGGTAAAGCTAATGTAGTAGCAGATGCACTGAGCCGTAAGCATGTTGGCATGGTATCTTACATGATGATCAAGGAGCATGATTTGATGGAGCAGTTCTCTAGCCTCAGCTTGACAGTTATTTCCTCTGACCAGTATGGATTTACGGCTAGTTTTCGGATAAAGCCGGATTTGATGGATCGGATTAGGGAAGCTCAGAGGAGTGATGATTATTGCGTCGGGGTAGCTAGTCAGATTCAGATGGGAGTTGTGTCAGATTTCAAAATTGGCACCGATGGAATACTGAGGTTTAGAGGCATGATATGTGTTCCCAGAGATCAGCAAATTAAAGACTTGATTTTTCGAGGCCCATACCTCTAGATATACATTACATCCGGGTAGTACTAAGATGTACCAGAATCTTCGGAGAGTATATTGGTGGCCTAAGATGAAGAAGGACATCGCTGATTTTGTTGCTAGATGTCTGACATGCCAGCAAATTAAGATTGAGCATCAGAAGCCTGCAGGTATGCTTTGACCATTATCGATTCCTACATGGAAATGGCAACATGTGACTATGGATTTTGTTATAGGTTTACCACGGACCCGGAAGGGTTATGATGCTATTTGGGCAATCATAGATAGATTAACTAAGTCTGCTCATTTCTTGGCCATGAGATCTACAGATTCAGTTAATGCCTTAGCCGAATTGTATGTCAGGGAGATAGTGAGATTACATGGTATTCCAGTGAGTATTATATCAAATAGGGATTCCCACTTCACATCTCATTTCTGGGAAAGATTTCAAGAGGCTATGGGATCCCAGCTGAATTTTAGCACCGCTTTTCATCCACAGACTGATGGACAGTCGGAGCGTATGATACAGACGCTCGAAGATATGTTGAGAGCGTGTGCATTGGACTTTAGAGGCTCATGGGACGATCATTTACCCCCGGCAGAATTTGCTTATAATAATATCTTTCATACGAGTATTGGCATGGCACCTTATGAGGCCTTGTATGGCAAACGATGCAAATCCCCTATACATGGAAAGAAGTGGGGGACCGTAAACTGTTAGCTCCCGATTTGGTCGAACAAGCTTCCTGTGATGTACAGATGATTTGTGAGAGGCTCAAAATGGCTCAGAGTCGGCAGAAGAGTTATGCTGATACTAGACGCCGACCATTAGAGTTTGTAGCGGGTGATTATGTATTTTTAAAGGTCTCACCGTCCAAAGGTATAATGAGATTCAGGAAGAGAGGAAAGTTGAGCCCCCGATACATTGGGCCTTATGAGATCTTAGATCGCGTGGGAGATGTGGCATATCGGTTAGGACTACCACCAGAGTTGTCAGGAGTGCATAACGTATTCCATGTCTCGATGTTGAGAAAGTACCATCCAGATCCTTCTCACGTGATTCGACATGAGCCACTGGAGATCAGAGAAGACATGAGTTACGTTGAGAAACCGATACGGATCTTGGATAGGAAAGATAAGGTATTGCGATCTAGGATGATTCCTTTGGTTAAGGTGCTCTAGCAGTATCATACTGAAGAGGAGGCTACTTGGGAGTTAGAGAGCCTTATGCGTGAGAGGTATCCAAAGCTTTTTCAGTGATAGGTCCGAGTGAAATTTGGAGGATCAAATTTCTTAAGGTGGAGAGAAATGTGAGACCTGATTTTATTTCATTATACATCATAATTGTAAATGATTGATAGTGGAAATAAATAATTTAGTGAGATTAAATAAATATTGAATGTGAATTTCCACTTAGAACTATGGAATTATTGGAACAAAAATTTATAATATGATGTATATAAATAATAAGAAAAATTTTATGGTACATGTGGAATTTTGTGAAAGGGATACGTAAAAGAGAGAAGAAGTAAGTCAAACCGAGTAGCAAAATCAATCGGCACTGCCGCCCTTTTTGCTGCAGTTTTCTTCAAGTTTTTAATGCATGAAAGACGTGAAATGATGAAAGAAAACGGGTTAAGAAACAGGTGGTAGGTTCTGATTGGATTAACAGGACTATATAAGAAGACTTCATGAGAAAACCGACATTAGCAAACTTCACCTTTTTCGAAAACCACTCTACTGATTCTCGTCCATTCTGTTTTACTGCAAGCTCAAATCTCGTTTCTTCCATTCCTTTCATACGTGAGCCATGAAATTTCATCCTTTAGTTAGCTAAACCTTTTCTCCATCGTTTGAAAAGCTAAGGAATAAGCAAAATAAAGCTAACGTGAGACAGAAAACAATCTGTTCTAGAAGTGCAACTCAGTTAAGGTGAGTTCCATATTTCGTTGGTTCTCTTGATGTTTATTGGTATATTTCTATGTTTTATACCGTAAGAAACATAGATACAGCCTTGTTTTAGTTAAATCTTGTTAGGACATAAGAAATTAGAACAAGATGTGGTCTAGAAAATAATCGAGAATAAACAAGGAAAGTGCTAAAAACGGTGTAAAAATGATGAGAAATAGGCAAGCTCAGCTATTATGGGCGAGCTAAATAATATGGAGCGTGGTATAGTGGGCGAGGTCGCCACATGCTAGTTTAATTCATAGGCGAGCCCACCTCTGAATAAAAAGCCGTGTATGGCGAACTCACATGCATAGGCATGGCGAGTTGAATTATGGGCAATCTCCAACGCATAAGCCAAATATATGAATGGCGAGTTATATTGGGCAAGCTAGAAGATTAGCCTCAAGTCTCGCCAAAGTGTTGGAAAGATTCGAACAGAATATATTGATAGTCTAGATAATTTATTTTGCAGCCGGGAATTGAGAATTGATAAAGGCGATCGGGAAGCTAGGCTTCGTAAAACCAGGTAAGGGAGATGTGTGTGAAGTGAATGCATGTTCTGTGGAGTTAAATTTTATGGAAATATTGAGAAAATGATTTGATTTGAAACATGCATTGGTTTGATAAACTGTTTTCACAGACCATGATTTGGGCGAGCTATAAATCCGATCCCTATGTTGTTTTCTGGGTGAGCCAAAGAAAGATGACCCTTGTTTTAATAAAATTCGAGCGAGCCAAAGAAAGGCGACCTATGTTTTAATAAAAATCTGGGCGAGCCAAAGATAGGCGACCCCTTTTGTGATATTTCGGGCGAGCCAAAAGTGGGCGACCCCTTGGTTTTGAAAGACTAGTGTTTATGAGCGATCCCTAATAATCTTATGGGCGACCCCGAACCAGTGAGTTATATTTCAGCCTTCGGGCGAATATTTTTATGGGCGAGCTGACCAAGGGCAAGTCGTAATGGGCGAGCTGACCATGGGCGAGCCAGTTTAACTCATGTTTTTCTCACGCGTAAATTGGTGGGATTACGAGCTGTTTTTACTATGTTTTGTAAACAAAAATATAATATCTTTTTGGAAAACAATCATTTTGAGAAAATAATGAAATATGTGAAATATTCCTTAAAGGTTCTTCATGAGATATAAAGTGATTTTTAAGACTTTAGGCCCCGATTTTCATGCATTCTATTCACGTAGCTAAGTGACCCGTCTGGGGCGATGGCTCGGGTCGGTGGACCAACGGGTGCACCCCAGGGCGTCACAATATAAACCATGGCCATAGATCTACTATATCCTTGTGGGGATGATTACTATGTTTCTTCGGAAACAATGCGTTCCTTTGGGAACGATGATAGCATGATTTAATTGTAAGGTGATGCCTAGTCTCAACTTATTGATTTCTGTTTACTGAAAGGATTTATTGAATCCTGTTTACTGTTTACTATACTATATTGTAAACTGTTTAGCCAGTGATTTGAATATAAAGACTGTTTACTATATCCACTATTTTCCTACTGGGTATGTTGTTAGGGAAAATAAACGTTTTGGGGGATATAGTTTTTATTTTTATAAAGCAGCATACACCTTCCTTACTGAGCATGTCGTCGCTCACCCCTGATTTTCCACTCTACAGGTTATTGATTTGAAGTAAACAGTTTACCTTCCAGAGTTATCGATTGCTGGAGTTAGCAGATATACGATATCGAAGGTACATTATATTCTTTTATATATTCAATAAAATTTTACAGTACTACTTTGAGTAAGAGGGAATGTAAATGATCCCAAATAAATTAATGTAACAGTTATAATTATGTTATAGTACTATAAATGGAAGTACTATGACATACTTAAAGGGTTACGAGTTGTTAAGCATAAAAGACAGCCCAACCGGTAAGTAAGTGTGATATATAAATAAATATTATATTATACTGTGGATTCAGGATGCTACACCTTTACTGTAAACATATTCGATAAATCAGTACTTTTACAGTAAACAATATTCGGTAATATTAGTAATAATTACGGTAAACAATTCAATAAAATCAGTACTTTTGCAGTAAACAGTATTCAATAAACAATACTTTTACAATAATTAATACTTTTACAATAGACAGTATTCAATAAACAGTACTTTTCTAATAGACAGTATTTAGTAAACAGTACTTTTATTGTAGACGATTAGGTAATGCTTTTCAATAAACTATGTTCAGTAAGACATGACCATTGCTAACCATTATAACCTCATTAGCAAGGGCCCGTATGATAACTGTTATTTTCTTGTTAGCAGGGTTCGATATGCTAACTATTATAACTCGTTACGAGGGACCAATATGCTAACTATTATTTCCTCATCAGTAGGTGCCAATATGCTAACTATTGTATCCCTGTCAACGGGGCCTAGTATACCAACTATTGTATCCCCTTTAGCAGGGGCCTGTATGTTAACTATTATATCCTTATTAGTAGGGGCAGTATGCTAACTATTATATCCCCGTTTGTAAGGGCCATTATGCTAACTATTGTATTCTTATTAGTGGAGACCTATATGCTTTGAACATTAATATTTAGTCTTAATATAAGGCTCCATAACAGAAAAATCCATATTCTTATTTCACATATACAATGTAAGATGTTTCCTTACATCTTGTGGAATACAACTTACCAGTATGAAGCTAACATGTTACTTGCATGGTTAACTTAACTTTGCTCAAAGCAAGAGCCACTCAGTAGATCTCGTACATCGAGGTCACTGCATCTCAGCTAGGTGTCAAATCACTGCAAGAACACAGTACATGCCTAATTATAGTTAACATTCAATCTTATACTTCAATACCTACTAGTCACATATGATACCCTTAGGTATTCGAGACTTTAAGTCTCTAATTGGGCACATTCACCAAGTTTCACTCCGTACGAGTTATACCAATTAATTGTGCACTATAATAACACTAATGTATCAATTAACCAAGGCCAAGGGTAATAGATTTATTCATGTCCTTCACCATGGCCAATTGTTCAATTTCACTTTTCACTTGGTTTTAATTCAATTTAACACTCAATTTATAGTTAGCTAGCGTACTTATACCACATTAGTTTCATTACCAATTAGGCTACTTATTCACTTAAAGTCCTAATTGGTTGAATGTTCCGTAATGTGATTTATTCTAAATTAATTTCTAATTTTTATTAAAATCATGCTTAAACTTCAAAATATATTGATTAATTAATTCTTATAATGATTTAAGCATAGTTACACATCAAGCGCTAAGGTGCTCTATCAATCTCATAAACACATTACTTTTTCAATCAAATTCACTTCAACTCTTCACTCAATTGATTCAATTTCACTAATTTCACTACCAATTAACTATAATTAGCCTCAGTTTTAACAATTGAAGCTTACTTCCACAAATCCTCAATTTCATAAAAAGGGGTAAAATTTAATTCTTGGCAATTCTAGACCACCCAATCAAATTAAAGTTACAATTAACCTTTATTTATATCAATTAAAAACAATTGTGAGACCCGGTATTTTATATGTATTGTATATCATATTGTACACAACTGATAACCGGAATAAATTAATTTATGGAATTAAATAAATAGTGAAGATGAGATTCCACTTCACATTTTAGAAATTTTGGAATTTAAATTTTATATGGTGTATGTGAAGTAGAATGAAAATCTAAAATTATAAGAATGGAAATTTAATTGTTGGAATTATTGGCTTAATAGCAATCAAAGGAAGTGAAGAAAAAGCCAAGGAGGATGGACAACACGCCAACAATTTTGCTGCACTTAGTGTATTCAGCTGGAAAGAATTGCTAGGAAAAGAAATTCAAGTCATGGATAAAATAATATATAATAAACATTAAATTAAACATAACATGAAGACCTAGAAGCTCATTGCTGGAAGCTTTGAAAAAGAAGTATGAAGAGAAGTCAAGAAAGGAGGCTACAAAGTGGACTTCACACCACTTTGTTTCTTCTTTGTACCGATCAGTTTGGACATCAAATGGCTGATAAAGACATGGTTTTATAATGTAAAATAAGTAGAATTGGAGTCTAAGAATAAAGTAATAAAGAATACTTTATATTAGAATTGCTATTGGTTAAAATAAAGCAACAAAAAAATTTGAAACAAGACCAAACTGAAAGCCACGCCAGTTTTACTCCTTGGACACGTTTTATCTAGCCTTTTAAAGGCTGCTGATACAAGACTTTTGTGAGCAGAAAATATAAGGAAAAATGAGTTAAAAGATAGTATTTAAAAGGTACTAGATAAAGGAATATCATTGGCTGGAAATTATGAAAAGGTGGTAAGAATACATAGTCAAAAATGTGGATAAAAACATGAATTTCCAGCCGTTCCTTTTGGCTGTAAAGGTTTCGGTTTTAATGAATAAAAGGCAATAGATATAAAGTAAAAGAAACTTAAAAATAATAGTTGAACAATTATCACAATTATCCTTGTGGAAGTATAAAATAAAGACCAAAGAAAAGCTGTAGAAGACGTGTAAAAGAAACACATCTACGCCACCTTGTGCTGCAGTTTCTTCATGCATTAAATGAATTTTAATGCAACAAATGATGAAGAAATATGATAAGAGGATAGGTGGATTATTAGTATTGGTTAATATGGATAAAGAGAAGAATAAAGAAGCTAGAAGGCTTGGCAAAACACCATTTTCACCACCGAATGTGTTACCTACGATAACCATATTATGTTCCATTTCTATTCTGTTTCTTTGCTTCGGTTCAGCTAAGAAAAAAATTCAAAAAAATTTCATGGCGATATTCAGTGTTCCTTGCTTACTTAACCTTTATTCAATTGAAGAATCAAATAAGAATTCAAGCCAGAGGGCTGACGTGGAAGAGGAACAAAATAGAAAACAAATTCTGTTTTAGAAACACAAATTCATCAAGGTGAGATTTAATGGTTTCTTGATATTGAATGATATAATTCTATGATTTCAAGCATGAGATGCATGAGTATAGTCTTGCTTTTGATTTAATTTTGTTAGATCATAGAAATAAAAGAAATTCATATCTTGAAGTAAATGAAGAATAAAATGAAATTGAGCTGAAATTGTAGCATAATGATGGAAAATCATTAAAGGAAACTAGATAAAATGAAAGAGAAGCTTAGAAATTGAAGTAGGTTGAAAAGAGAATTTTAACTATTGAGGAAGCCTACGGTTGAACATGGGAAAATAAAGGCATTAATGGCTTCATGCAAGGTTTGGCCAAAAGATGGCTCACGTAGGAAAGCATTTACTATGGGAAAACAAGACCATTGAAGAAAAAGGTTGGAAGTCAATAATAGTGGCCATCAATAGTTTCAGCCATGACCATTTGAGACGCAATGATAGGCTGAAAATTGAGGGTTTTAGTAGAGAATAATTGTAGAAATTAAAAAAGAATTTTCGGTGCAATTAAAACCGAAAAAGGAAGTGGAATGAAGAAATTGATTTTAAATACCAGTATAATTTATACTGGTTGTATTCATAACATGAAGTTAGTGGCTGCATTTTATGAATTTTAATGGTTTAAAAATAAGAAGAAAATTATTAATAATTTTCGATAAAATTATTTTGCAGCCGAGAAGTAGTATGTGAAGTGAAATGCATGTCTTGTGGAGAAAAATGTTATAAAAATATTGAGAAAATGATTTGGTTTGAGACATGCATTAGTTTGATAAACTGTTTTGAATATGGGTGAGCCAAAGACAGGCGACCCCTTGGATATAATTCTGGGCGAGCCAACAGTGGGCGATCCCTTGTTTTTGTAAAGAGAAATATTTTGTGGGTGACCCCCCAGTTAGCTCGGTGTGAGAGCCACAGCAGGCGATGTTAATTCACCACATGGGCGAATGAAAACATGCGAGCTCAATCCATTGCGATGGGCGAGCCGTAATGGGCGAGCTGATAAGGGTGAGCCGGTTTAACTTGTGTTTTTCTCACACGAAAAATGGTGAAATTACTGGCTGTTTTTATTGTGTTTTGTAAACGTAAAATATAATACCTTTTTGGAAAACAATCATTTTAAAGAGATGATGAAATATGTGAAATATTCCTTAAGGGTTCTTTATGAGATATAAAATGATTTTTGAGACTTTAGGCCCCGAGTTTCATGCATTACTATTTGCGTGGCTGATTGACCGGCCAAGTCATCAGAGGTCTTCGAGGTCACCTGCCAAGTGTACCCGAGGACCACCTATAGATTATGGCCATAGATCTACTGTGTCCCAGTGGGGACGATTACTGTGTTCCTTCAAGAACAATGATAGCATGATTTAATTGTAGGGTGATGCCTAGTCTCAACTTATTGATTTTTGTTTACTGAAAGGATTTACTGAATCCTGTTTATTGTTTACTATACTATATTGTAAACTGTTTAGCCAGTGATTTGAATATTAAAGACTGTTCATTATATCCACTGTTTTCCTACTACGTATGCTGTTAGGGAAAATAAACGTTTTGTGGTATATAGTTTTTATTTTATAAAGCAGCATACAACTTCCTTATTGAGCACGTTGTCGCTCACCCCTTATTTCCACTCCACAGGTTGTTGATTTTGGATTAAGAGAATTACCTTCCAGAGATTATAGACTGCTAAAGTCGGCAGATATATCGAAGGTATATGATTTTCTTTTATATATTCACCGAATTTGTACAGTACTACTTTGAGTAGAAGGGAATGTATATATATATCTGAAGGAAATAATGTAACAATGCATACTTCCATATTTGTACGATGAATAAGAGCACTAATTATTATTAAAGTGATTAACGGATGGTTAAGTATTACTGACAGCCCAACCGATGAAAATAGGTAAAAATATGAGTAAATATTGTGTATTACTGTAGATTCAGGATGTTACAACAATTTAGCTTCAATTTGATAAAATTAAACTTGTTCATACAAAATCCCCAATTTTACCTAGAGAGGAAATTCCAGTTCTTCCAAATTTCATGCAACCCAATCAAATTAAAGCTACAATTAACTTCTAATATCATCACTTAACTCAATTTAAGCTTCAATTTTCATGAGAACATGGCTTACCTATAAAATCTGTAGTTTAACTTTCTCTCTCTACGTCGAAATCCTAACTTCTCCAATTCTTGAACAATTCCTCAGATTGAAAGCATGTTAACACTTAGAATTAGTTAATGATTAACATACTAAAAATTCAAAGCAAACAGGCATTTATTTCTTGACAAATCTTGAAAAAAATGAATTCCCTTACCCATTCTTAAATTTGGTATTCTTCCTCTAGGAACACACAAAATCGAGGTACCATGAAGAAGAAGAAGAAATGAAGTTCGGCATAGGGAAAGGAAGAATTGAAGTAATTTCTTCTTGGCTAACTTAAATTTTGAAATTACATGAAGAATTATGAAGAAAAAGTGGAGAACACCATGGAAAAGGGAAGCTTACGGGTTGCATCAAAGGGAAGAAGAGGGTCACGTTATTTTCAAGCCAATTTGGCTTGTTTTGTCTAAATTTTGCATTATTTACAAAAATGCTATTAATGAAATCCTTTTAGCACATGCCAATTTCTTTTGGACTTAGTTTTTCTCATTTTCTTCTAATTTTATAAACTCAAGTAAGATAACCCAAATTGTATGACTTTAAGGGATAAAATATTTAATTCAAATATTTTTAATGCGTTAAAACGGGATTTGACGCGTTAAATTATGGTTTTGCTCTTTTTGCCCAATTAAACCCAATTTCGCAACATAAGCCAAAATCGACTTCAATTAAATTCAATTAATTCAAAAAGGCTTATCCAAGGGCTAAATATGATCAATTTATGAAGTTTTCGGCATGTCTAGATTGGTGCACGCTTCCATTGGGCTCACGGACTTGCTCGTGCAGAAGTTCACCTTTTGCACCAATATTGATAATTCACTATTTTATTGGCCAATTTGATTTATTTGGTCACAAAATCATTCAATATGTTTAAAATATGGGTTCTCATAGCATTTTACTCTTAAATCAACAAACCATTAGACAATTGGAATTTGGACACCTAACCATTTAGTTTAAATTTTTTTATTTTTATTTTTTTCTTTTACAATATGTTTATTAGTTTTTTAATCATTATATTATAATTTTTTAATAAAATTTCGAAAAAAATTCTTACATTTTTTTAATGGAATTAGTTTTTTTTGTTTGTGCCTAAGTTAAATGCCAACTCAATTACATTAGATCTAATTGTAAAACTAGTTGACTAAATGTTCAATTAAAATGTTGAATAATACTAAAGTATACTTAAAAAAGTATCAATAATTGGTTTAACCTTAATAATCAGTACATAAAATTTTAAAAAAAAAAAACCATAACCCAAAATATTGGCTTAATTGTGTAAGGCCCTGCTGAGTTCTTGATGGAGGACAATCCATAGTACAAAGTCCCGTGTTTGAATCCTCAAAAGGACAAATTCTCTTAGGCCGGTGGCAACCAAGCAACGCGAACCAATTGTCCAATTACAATGTTGAACAATAGACATTATTAAAAGGTTAATAATTAATGTTGGCTCAATTTCCTAATCGAAAGGGGGGTGAATTGATTTTTAACTAACCTTAGGTTCGTTTTTTGGTTTTTATAACTTCTCTAGCCTATACAATAGTTCTCTACATTCTCTAGGCTATTCTAGCATACAATTCAATATACACAATTAAATCACAAGAAAGTAAATAGTGAAGGGTTAGAGAATTGTACGCAAGTGATTTATAGAGGTTCGGCAACCTTGCCTAATTCCTCTACCTTGACACATTCCCAAGAATTTTTCCTAAATTCACTATCTCGAATTCATTACACTCTTTTTTGCAAGCTTAAGAGTAAACTTCAACACCTTTTTTCCAGCCTCAAGGAGGAAACCTTACAACTACTACTTTTTACGGGATCAAGTAGCAAACTTTACAACCACTCCCATTTATGGCTCAAGGAGTAAACCTTTCTACCCAAACCTTACTTACAATGAAGCACTCAAGAGTTCACTCCCCTTTACCCTTTGTGAATGGGTTTACAAGTTTTGTAATCAAGGACAACCTCTAAGTAGGTGGATGATTACAGAAATTTGAGCTCTAGAGAAATCTATACAATGTTTTGTGCTATACTATACAAGGAAGATGAGAATGATAGAGAATTTGGAATTTGTAGCACTTGAAATGTTTTTGAAGCTTGAAGAAGATGAAGAATAAAGTCTCTTAAGTGTCTTGGGCTTCGAAACTTCTATTTATACTCCCCTTGATGGTTTCTTGAAGTTTGAAGGAGCCAAAACTGATTTTCCAGTTGATTCTCACAAAAACTAGCAGTTGGAGAATATTCTGGGAATAGGTGATCGATCCCTTAAAGTAAGGGATCGATCCCTTGAACTGTCAAAAGGTGTTCTGCCAACAAGGGATCTATCCCTTTAGTCAGGAGATCTATCCCCTAGTCAACATTTTGATTTTTCTAGGCTTTTTAAACATAAAAACACTCCTAAGACAATTTTGAATATTTTTAAATGACATGACTTTGAAAACATGAATTTGAGCCAAAAAAATCTATCAAGTAATTTTCTTAAAATATATTCAATAATTCCATAATAAAATTACTTAAACCAATAATTAAAAATATTTTCTAAATTAATTAAAACTAATAAAGATAATTAATTAAATCACCATTTTATATTTGATAAAAGCTCTTAATATGGTTTGTGAAAATCATAATTGATAAAGCAAATTTACAATATTGATCGTTCTTTTAATCTTGCTTAAGTGTTTGTCATTTCAAAATATATATATCAATTTAAACCTAATAATCTCCCCCTTTTTGATATAACAAAACTTAAGGTAAATTTGCTTTGAAAATACTTTGTAAAAGCTCCCCTTTAATATAAGCATGATTTAAAAACAAAGCTCCCCTTTAATATGAGCATGATTTTCAAAAACCAATTTACAGAACAATTTACAAATCACATTATTTCTTCCCATTGTTGTCATAGCAAAAGTAGAATAAACAAAATTGCTTTCCCCTTAAAAATATGGCTTAAAATTTTTGAGGACATACTAAAAAAATTGCTCCAACTAACAAACAAAAAATTAGTACATTGGGAGTTATAGCACAAATAAAGTAATGTCTATAAAAATATCAATCATGACACATATACTAATTATTCATAAATAATTTGCAAGAGATTGCCAATTGGTAAGCAATAAAGCAAGTTGTATATGAATTATCTATTAACTCTAAAACTTACTCATTTCAAATCAATGAATCACCTAAACATATCAATTATTCTTTAAAGTTCAACTAAGGTGCATGATAATGCACAATGATCATGAGCTAAACTTAGCTGGAAGATTATGCATTGAGCTCATAAATCATAGGCAAGAAAGATGTGCCTAGAATTACACCATATATAAATTATTCATATATTTTATCACAAAAATGTTTCATGCAAATGTGTCATAAAAAGAATTCTTCTCTACTTGTCATTTCAAGCTAAAGAGAGAAGAACTATCAATTTAAAGCTTATACCAATTGTTACCAATGGTTGACTTATACATGTTGCATGATTCTAGTTGTTATGTGATGTGTTCATGCCAAGAGAATGGACAATTCAATCAAGCAAGAACATAATCACATATCCATCAAACATGTGTATGGATTAATTTAAACATGAGCATACTATCACCAAGTATGAATCCATATTCATAAGCACAAGTCTAGTCATATGGAAGATTTAAGAATTCATGTCACTCTATCATACACATTTTCTTCCATACTCATAATCATAAAGAGTCCTATGCTCATTTTTCAATTAAAAATCTTTACCAATTATGAATAAGGAAAGGTTCAAGATCACCATCTAAATCACATCATAGCCATATCCCTAATTGTTTTATCATTTAAGGTTCTAAAGGGTATATGCTATTTAACTAAAATGGTTTTATGTAAATGAATCAAAATCATCAAGCTAAAGTATATTTTATCATTAAATTTCTCAATCTATAAGTAAGGTGAAGCAAAATTTTATGATAACAAATATTCTCAACTCATAAGCATGATCATTGAGTCAACTTAAATAATCATGCAAGCTCAACATCAAAATAATCAAGAATCTATGAATGGATATCGATCAAGACGCATTTGTTCAAGTTTGCATTTATCCTTGAATATTGATGTTGTCATTAAGACTTAAGTTCTTTAAGTAATTGGCCATAAGAGAAATCTAAGTTCACTGATGACAAATTTTCATACATTTGAGCATTTAGGATCCATTTATCATCACAAATTGTAAGCCAAGAACAATTATGACTTTAGGAAATGTTTTAAGTATCTTAAATATTATATTTACCGAAGTAACATTCTAATACAAACACTAAGGTCAAGTTTGATCATCATATCATTCAAGCATACATCTTGACCTTAATTACTCATATTCCAATAATATACATATATCATGAAGCAAAATGGGAAATATGTGAGTTAAGCTATGAGATATAATCCTATATGCATTCTTGACTAAGATGAACCAACGAAATGAATTTGTTTATCAAGTACAAATTCATCAAATTCTCAAGTGCATACACGAATCATTGAAATAATTTTCAAATTTAAGTTTAAACATTCATTGAAAATATATTTCAAGGTTACTTCAAGATTTAAGCATTTCATGATTATCTTTAATAAGAAAAATAATTTTGCACTAGTAAGTTCAATGAAAAATGATACTAAATGTTGAGAATGAAACATGATACCCATGAAAAATGATTTTACAAGTTAAAAATATCATCAAGAATAAGTTAAAACAATGTGTTTTAAGTTTATAAGATGAAAAGTATAAAAAAAAATGAAAGATCCTTCTCAAATTTGGCTTTAAAAGCTAGAATTAGGCATTTGCCTAAAGGGGGATCGATCCACTAAACACAGAATCTAATTTTTTGCATTTAGTCAAGAGGGATTGATCCTTTGTTCAAATTTTGCATATTTTTGACTAAAAATTATCTTTTAAGGTGCCAAAAATCCAATTTGGAGTATTTTAAGTCTAAGTAAAAGTTTAAACACATGTATAATATGATTTTCAACTTGTATGAATGAAATCATGGATGAAAAATCATTTGTGCATAAATTTTTCAATTTTGGAAGAATTAAGCACCATAAAATGCATATTTGGTCTCAAGGGATGTCATTTTAATAATTATATGCATTTTGTTAAAACAAAGAAGTTTGAAATCACATCCAAGGCAAAACAAACATATTCACATAAATTTCAAGCATATATATTATCAAATCATAATAGTTGTGAACATTATGCCATAATTTTCAATAATCATATTTCTTATTAGTGCTCATGACATGGCATTTTGTGCATTATGACTAATATGGCAACTCCATTGAATGTGTGTGTTCAAGTAAGGTATAAGAATCATGGTCACATAGAATTTATGCAAAAAATCATGCAAGTGAACACTATACCATATAATCCAATA
The DNA here is from genome assembly GCA_031772115.1 of Heritiera littoralis. Lineage (NCBI taxonomy): Eukaryota > Viridiplantae > Streptophyta > Magnoliopsida > Malvales > Malvaceae > Heritiera > Heritiera littoralis. Next base: position 260,263 of record JAPDPK010000144.1, on the reverse strand, counting down.
TGCATATTTTCTAGTTAAGGCTTTCAAAAAGGCCTTTTTTATACTTTAACATATCTGGCATAAAATGAGGCAAGTAACCATATATATCAAGACATAACAAACTTGCTAAATCACAACAATCCAATTAAACACAAAATCATTATAAAATTATTTAACATGCTTTCATTCAATCATTCAACACATTCATAATGCATCAAGGATTATCCACTAAATATTTCATCAAAGCAATAAGAGTTTTAAGGAGATAAAGATTAAGCTTACAAAACTCCTTTGCTTGAAAGTGCTTTGCCATGATTCATTAAGTCTACCTTAAGCCATCCTTTGAAGAATTGTTGTGACCTTGCCAAAAATGGATCCTCAAGCTTTTCATCTTCCTCATTGGTACAAGCAAACTCTATAGAGGTGTGTAGAGCATTCAAACTTCAATGTTTCTTTGTAACTCTATGCTCTAACACTCCTAACACCAAAACAAATTCAAGCATGCTTTGGTACCCAAACTTTATTGAATCCATGAGGGTTAGTGCAAATAATTTTTGATCCCTTAGGGATCCATTTCACATTCAATTCATCATCATTTATAACATGCTTTGGAATCCACATTTTCCTAACTACTTTTCCTCTAAATGAGGTTTTTTATATGTGCATGCTTGTGGAAAGTGGCCAATCCCATTGCAAAGTGAGCATGTAAATAAATCATGCATAGTATTCTTGCTCACTAGGAAATTCGTAAGATGAGTTTCTTTGTATTTTGCATTAGAGCCTAACCCATCTTTGTTAAAGAAGGCTCTTTGGGTCTCTAACATATGATCTAACTTTTGTTGACCCACATAGAACCTAGAAAATGAATTATGCAAATTTGTATTTTTTCATTCAACTCATTTATCTCTAAGTTTGTTTCTTCTAATTTTCTTTGAAATTCTAACTTAACATTCAATAACTCATCATTTTCCATTTTCAATTTTGTAATCATATTATTATATTTTGAGTTCATGCATTCAAATTCACTAGTTAGCTCATCAAAAGCATCTTGTAAATCATCATAAGAATGGTCATTACATTCACTAGAGCTAGGTTTCTCCTTTTCATCATCAATAGTCATGAAGCTAAGATTTTCTACTTTATCTTCAATGTCTTCTAATTTCTTTTCTAACTCTAATTTTACCTTGGTTAGTACTTTATTCTTTAAACCAAGATATTTTACTTTCTCCTCCAAGCCTAACTTAGAATCTACCAAAATTTCATTCTCTTGTCTAAGTTTATCTAACTTTTTCTTATATCTTGCATGCATTGATTTATATTCGTCACTTAAATCATTAAATGCATCTTGAAGTTCATCAAATGAATATTCTTCTAAAGTTTGTGAGCTAGTCTCAAAATCATCCTCAAGAGCCATCAAACGAGAGTTTTCTAAGGTGAATTGAGCCATTGTAAGGTTTGTTTAACTCTTAGGGTTTTAATATAACATAAGAGGCCAACCTTTGATACCAATTGTTGGCTCAATTACCTAATTGAGAGGGGATGAATTGATTTTTATCTAACATTAGGTTCGTTTTTTAGTTTTTCTAAATTCTCTAGCCTATATAATAGTTCTCCACATTCTGTAGGCTATACTAGCAAACAATTCAATCACAATTTAATATACACAATTAAATCACAAGAAAGTAAAGAGTGAATGGTTCAAAATTCTTGCCTACGTCTTCTACCTTCAGAAGCTCCCAAGGATTTCTCCAAATTCACTATCTTGAATTCATTATACTCTTTTTCGCAAGCTCAAGAGTAACCTTCAACACTCCTTTTTCTGGGCTCAAGGAAGAAGCCTTACAACCACTACTTTTTACAAGATATCAACCACTCCCTTTTATGGATCAAGGAGTACACCTTTCTACCTAAACCTCACTTACAATGAATCCTCTTTACACTTTGTGAATGGGTTTACAAGTTTTGTAATCAAGGATAACCTCTAAGTAGGTGGATGATCACATAAATTTGAGCTCTAGAGAAATCTATATAATGTTTTGTGCTATGCTATACAAGGAAGATGAGAGTGACAGAGAATTTGGAATTTGTAGCACTTGAAATGTTTTTAAAGCTTGAAGAAGATGAGGAATGAAGTCTCTTACATGTCTTGGACTTCTAAGCTTCTATTTATACTCCCCTTGATAGTTTCTTGAAGTTTGGAGGAGTAAAAACTAACTTTCCTGTTGGTTCTCACAAAAACTGATTGTTGGAGAATATTTTGGAAATAGGGGATTGATTAATTGAATTGTCATGGGGTGTTCTTCCAACAAGGGATCTATCCCTTTGGTCACGAGATCTTTTCCCTGGTCAGCATTTTGACTTTTCTAGGCTTTTTAAACATTAAAAACAGTCCTAAGCTAATTTTGAATATTTTTAAATATGATATGACTTTGAAAACATGAATTTGAGGTCAAAAAATTTATCAAGTAATTTTCTTAAAATATATTCAATAATTCCATAAGAAAATTACTTAAGCCAATAATTAAAAATATTTTCTAAATTGATTAAAACCAATAAAGATAATTAATTAAATCATCATTTTATATTTGATAAAAGCATTTAATATGGTTTATGAAAATCATAATTGATAAAGCAAATTTACAATATTGATAATTCTTTTAATCTTGCTTAAGTGTTTGTTATTTCAATATATATATCAATTTAAAGCTAACAATTAATCAATTAATTAGCTGAATCTTGTCTTTTTGAATTATTGTTATATTAAAATTAAAATTTATATATGGAATAAGTCTATTAAAATATTATAAATGAATTTTTATAATAAAATCAAATAAATTATTTTTTTTAATAATTGTAAATATAATAAAAATATTTGATATTCATATTTCATGTATTTCAAATTTATTTTATTTAATAATTGAATTTAAAGACTCAATACTAATTTTATTTATAATACATTATTGATATAATTGTATAATAATTACAAATAATAATTATTTAAAATTTTTAATTAAGAAAAATACCATTTATTCATTAATTATTTAACATTTAATATAAAATCATATCATTATTGTTCGGGTGTTTTGGGTTATAAACTCGATTTTTAGGTTTTGGATCAAATTGATTTCATGTTCAAATCAGTACAGATTTGGATTATGACAAATTCGTGTCATTTCGACTTTAAAATTTTTTCAAATTCCAGTTTTTTCTGATTCAAATTTTTTTAAGTTCACATTAAGTTAGATTTAGACCTTTGAATTTTTTAGTCAAATTGAATCATGCTGAGTTTTTTCATGGATCGGCTCTGACAAGTTATCAAGTTCGTGACTTGCCATCTCTAAACGTGCCTAATTCGTATTTAGCATAAAAGAAATTATGAAAATAATTCAGTTCTAGATCTTTATATTAGGATTTATGCAATTAAGGTTGTTTTGTATGGTTAAAAAAATGCCAAACATAGGAGACCTTCGGCGGTTTGATAATCCATCCTTCTTTATCAATATATGAAATGTTCAAAAATTGATTGAGCTGAGAAGCACTGGGTTTCTTCAGCCAAGGCACACGGTTGGAAGTGTTGGCTCCAGGCCCCCTGCAATCAGCCTCCGCATACATCAAATTTCCTCTGCAAACATAGCCAGAGTTTCAATCTCACTTGTTATAGCAAAAGGAAAAAGATTAATTTAACCTTGAGATAATTAAATGCCATACTCATGATGGACGTAAGTCCAAGCATCCCAGCCAGAAGGAATAATTGAATCTGATAGCACTGAATTATATATGATTACTCTGGAATAAGGCCCATAAGCTCTTCCAAGGTATGTTTTACCAGAGCCTCCAAACACACAAGATTTAAATACGAAGCCGCCTAGGATCATCTGATGAATTCCTTGCCTGTGCTGTTATGTAACCATTAGGATATTCTGGTGCATATTTTCCTACTGTAAGATTTATTTCGCATCTCTGCACATTCCAAGAACATATTTTCAGCAATTGAAATTGATACTAAGAATGAAAACTCAATCTCATCTTCTTATGAAATTAACAGAGATTATTGTTGCACCTCATAGATAGACTGGCCTGCGCCAAATATAAAATCGATGGCACCTTCAATATAGCAATTGTAGAAGTAGTGGCGGCCTTGTGCGTCCCACAAGGTATCTTGCAGCCCAAAGAAAGCACAGTCATAGAAAGCAGATTTATCCCCATATATTCTAGCCGCTAGAGCTGGCTCCACCTTGTTATTCACATCAGCTCCTGACGGTATGTTGTAGATATTCTGATCAGAGTGAAGATGCATAGCTTTCAGCTCAACATTAAGTAGATTAACATGTAAGGTCTACTTGTAGCTCTAACAAGGAACTGAAACTGAATCCTGTCTTTACTAGTTAGGTATGGGGATTTAAGATAGACTTGACAATTCGTATTTCTAATTCGTATTTGCGTTTTATAAAATCGTATCGTGTAAACACGAAAATTTCGTATAGACACGGAAAACATAAAACTTTATTTTTAGCTTTTACCTTATTTATATAAAACTTTTATTTAATTTTAGCCCGTGTCACTATTGTGTCTTATATTCGTATCGTTTTCGCATTAAGTAATTGTGTCTTGTCTCGGATTGCCAAGTCTAGTTTAGGGGAAGGGGGTGGGGGTGTGAGGGGAGAGTTACTTCGATTTGTGGTCCCGTTAAAAGAAAATGCGCTTTAACAAAAAAGAAGAGAAGTCCTTGATATCATACCTTGAACGTTATGCCTTTTGCAACAATGTTATCAGGAGACGAAGTGAAAGTAGCACTGTTAGAGGTATCCATGTGATCCCCCCATTCAATACTGGTTAACTTGCTCCCAGCTCCTTCGAGAAAAAATGCAAGGTTTGTTCACAGGGATTGTAACTTTCTCCCTGGACAAAACCAACAAACACGAGAGATAAAAACAAAATATTATAAATCAAACATATTAGACATGAAAATATAAACTAAAGTACCTGAAGTTTCCAGGAGAAATAAGGATACGTATCCACTTATTGTTATCAGAAGGGACTGAATCAATAGCATTTTGAACGGATTTGAAGTCTCCCTTGCCAGACTGATCAACCGTGATGGTTTCTGCGACCTTAAATTCATTGTCATTATCCAATTCACACTTCAAAGCTTCAGAGATACGGAAATAAAGTAACAATAAAATAAAAATGAGTGCAAGTATATTGTAGAGGCACTGCATTTTCTGTGAATAATAGAACTATGCTAAGTAGTATTTAATTTTCACGATGGAATGCTAAGAATCATTATTATGAAGAATTAAATTTGATTATTTGGTAGCACACAGAAAAAAGTATCCCACCATGATTAATATTCTGGGTAACTAGCAAAGTTGTATTACTTCATTGTATTGCCATAAACGGATGATTATAATTAATCATAATTACTGACATGAACAGTAGTTGTATTTATTGTCAAACTTAGCTGGCTGTGACCTGCATGGAGCTTTGCTCAGAAAATTAGGCATACTATGGCCAATTGAACGAACACAGATACTTCTAAGAGTCCCCTCCAATTCATCACATTCAATTTTTGAGTGAGATTAGAGAAAAATATTACTCATTAAATGTGTTTAGACTAACTAATGAGGCCTCATAAAAAATTGGATCGCACTTGCACTCACAATTTAAAATTCAAGCCCGATTTGGTTTGGTTCAGATTGGATCGATAATAATAATTTTTTTACAATTTTTATTTATAATTTAGCAAATACAAAAAAAATACAATATTTATAAAATATAATGTTGTATTTTTTAAGTTTTAAATTTTTTTTTGAAATTTTGTCAAGTAAGAAAATTATTTGAAAATATACTAACTTATTTTTTAATGGATTTATATATGATGCACTGACAGTGTATAGTTTCTATACACTGTTAATACACAAGAGATTGACACCTCATCAATAGGCCCTTATATGCAAATATAAATAAATTTTTTTAATTTGTCCAAAAGGGCCTATTGATGAAGTGTCAACTTCTGATGCATTGACAGTGTATGCATTGACAGTGTATAGAAATTATACACTGTCAGTGCATCATATACAAACTCTTTTTTAATTACTTTAAACATTTTTGTCCAATTTATGTTGAGCATTTATTACGTTTTAGACTTTGATTAGATTTTAATTGTCAAATCATAAGGATAGTCCTTATACTATATCAAAATTTAAAATTTCGTTACTGTAATATAATTTAAAGGAATTAGTACTATTACAATTTTAATTTGATAACCTCAATCTAATCATTTAAATAGTCTGTTAGATGCAGTTAATATCACACAAATGGTTGATTACCATGTCCACGTAGTGTTGATGGTGCTAACGTTGGATTAGCTGTGTTGACGTGTCATTTTGGTAAGGGAGAGAAAATGTCAAATTATATGGATAGTCATTGTCCAATGTTAAATTTTAAAATTTAGTCCTTGTAATGTATATTTAAAGAAATTGAATCCTCTTATTATTTTAAGTTGATAACTCAATTAAATCGTTAAATGAATACGTCAGTCTTTGTTATTTTGCACACTTGGCTATTGACCTTATCCACCGACGTTAGCAATGATGAATTGGCGTTTTTTTTTTTGATCTGAAAGGTGCTTCTTCAATTAATGAATAAGAATATCTGGGTTACACACACCTGAAGGAAGGGAATTATACCAAACCCTCGTTTCGCCTATACTACTCTCCGGCTTTGTAAGATTATGAGCAAGCTGATTTTGCTCTCTATGAATAAAACCCAGAGTACAAGAAGAAAAATTACCTACTAGAACCTTAATCTCCTCTATCAATGTCCCAAATTCCCAGAAGTGTTGTGCATCAGATTGAATCACATTGATGACCGGTTGGCAATCACTTTCCAGGATAACTTCCTCTAGCTGGTGTTGAATAGCTAGCTGTAAGCCAAAACAAATAGCTAAACCTTCTCCAAACATTGAATCATCAACTGAATTTAGCTTTTTAACTGCGCTCCAGTGAACCACTCCCACACTATCTCGAGCTACTGCCCTCGCTCTGGTTTCTCCATCGTAAGACCCAAAATCAACATTAATCTTTATTTGTCCAGCTGCTGGAGGGTACCATCTACGAGAATTGTTAAGCACTCTTGGAATTGTTGCACCAATCTCTCCTGGGTTTCTGTCTGTAGTCCTGTCACTTAATATCTGATTTACTTGATCACGCAGTCGGACAGGTGAAGAACAAGTCTGGTCATATAGGCATATGTTACGATTCTTCCACAGCATCCAGCATCCAACCAGGAAAAAATTCAAACAGTCTTTCTGGATAACAGCCTCTAGAGTGATATTCCAGAAGTCTAATCCGGTCACCTGGTTATTCCTTAATTCCACCAACCATGCCAGCTCCAGTTCCCAGAATCTTACACTGAGAGTGCATTGAAAAAACGCGCGTCTCCAGTCCTTATTTACTTGCCCACAAACAGGGCATGTCAATACGTGAGACAACCCTTTGTTAGATAGATTCTGTGCGGTTGGAAAATATTCCAAAAAACTCTCCACATGAAGAATTTGATTTTTGGGAGCACATCTGCCTGCCACAAATATCTCCAGAGAGGAATCCTGGATGTGATTTCTCCTTCTCCCAACCCCAGATAATGCCTTGCAGTAAAATGGCTGATTTAACAAAAAAATTTCCTAGCATCGTTTCATTCCAGATTAATAAATCTTGATGGCAAAATTTTGAGAGTGGGATTTTCATGATTAAATCCACATCGTGACTGCTAAATAATTCCTTTAGTAGCTCAAGTCTCCAGGTCTGTGTATTGGGGTCAATCAGCATAGCCACTTTCATAGGCGTTGGATTGATCGATCCTGAAAACCCAGGTTTGAAATCTGGTGGTTTTTTAATCCATCTGTCCCTCCAAATATCGATCTGGCTTCCATCTCCTACCCTCCATCGTGAGCCTTTGTCTACTATTTTTTAACCCTCTAATAAACTTCTCCATAAGAATGAATCCTTGTAGCCCTGTCCAACCTCAAGAATATCACCATGAGAGAAATACTTAGCCTTAAATATTTTAAAAGCTAAGGAATTTCTGTTCTGTAGCAGTCCCCACCATTGTTTGGCTAAAAGAGCCAAATTCATAGCTGATAAATCCCGAAATCCAAGTCCACCGTCAAGTTTTGAGATACAAAGATTAAACCAAGACTTCCAATGGATTTTCCTTACCCCAGGTCTTCCCCCCCACCAGAATCTTATCGCCATCATATTAAGCTCCTGAGTAAAGGACTTCAGCAAAAGAAAGCAATTCATGTAGTAATTGGGTACTGCCTGAGCAACTGATTGGATAAGAATTGCTCGTCCAGCATATGACAGAAGTCTTCCATGCCAGCCTTGAATCTTTTGTCGTAACTTGTCCTGAATATTGGCTAGTTCTTTTTTCTTTGACTTGCCAAATAATAGAGGGATGCCCAAGTAACGATCCCCCACCTTGAATCTCTTCATCCCCAAGTCATTCAAAATACTACTCCGAATTTCCTCCTTAACATTTGTGCTGAAGAAGACTAAGGACTTCTCGAAGTTAACACTTTGGCCCGAAAGAAATTCATAATTTTGTAGCAGGCCTTTCAGATTAGAAGCATCACTTTGCGAAGCTTTTATGAATAATAAGCTGTCATCTGCAAAAAAGAAGATGAGTAAGACAGGGAGCACCTCTTGTGACTACCAATCCATGCAGGTCTCCTCTCAGATGGGCTTGCTCTAAGAGGTAGGATAAACCTTCAGCACAATTAAGAAACAGATAAGGAGATAAAGTATCTCCTTGTCTCAATCCTCTTGAGGGAGAAATATCACCATATAGGTTCCCATTAATCTTCACCGAATAAGAGACAGTATGCACACACGCCTTGATTAAAAGAATCCATCTTTCAGCAAAGCCCAACTTCTCAAGCATCGTCTCCAAAAAATCCCATTCTAGTCGGTCATATGCCTTGCTTATATCTAGTTTAACAGCCATTGATCCTCCCGCACCTTCTTTTTTTATTTTCATACTATGAAAAGCTTCGAATGCCACCATAACATTATCAAATATACTCCTGCCTTCAACAAATGCACTTTGTTGAAATCCAATTATTTTAGGCATCACCTTTTTTAGTCTATTCACTAACACTGTTGGAAGGATTTTATACACCACGTTACAGAGGCTAGTCGGCATGTAATCCTTGATACTTGTAGGATTATGACATTTTGGAATTAGGACAATAGTAGTCCTATTAATAGGTGATATGTCCATAGTGCCATTTAAGAAATTCAGAGCAAAAAGAATTACCTCATTGCCCACTATGTGCCAGTACTTCTGATAAAAACAAGCTGTCATTCCATCCGGGCCAGGAGCTTTGCTAGGATTTATACTTTTCACTGCCAAGTCAACTTTGTATGCTGTAAAGGGTTGGCAAAGTTCCCTATTAATTTCATCTGGGATTTTTTTCTCCAAGCCTTGAAGTAAGTTCATTGGGGCTGAACTCCTAGAGGTTGAATAAATCTTCTGAAAATAGTCCAAAACCTCCTCTACAATGAGTTGTTGGCCCTCCAACACCTGTCCCGAAGCCGAAATTAGCTTCTGAATGTGGTTAGTTTTCCAGCGTTTAGATGCCATGGAATGGAAAAACCGTGTATTACGGTCCCCTTCTTTCAACCATAATTCTTTAGCACGTTGCCTCCACATAATCTCCTCTTGATGGAGTAACTGGTTAAGTTCCAATTTCCTTTGAGTTAATTCCTCCTCTCTGTTATCGCCAACACCATTACAGAGCAGTCCTTCGATCTCCCGGTTAATTTGTTTTATTTTACTTCCCACATGTCCAAACTCAGATTTGTTCCAGGTCAATAATGCTTTCCCACAATCTTTAATTTTTCTTGCCATTTTAACACCATCAGCTGCTTCACCCGAATGCCATTCCTGTGCAATAACCTGCTCACATTTGCTATTAGTGATCCACATATTTTCAAAGTGAAAACTTTTACCACATCTTTTAAACACTTGGGAGTTTTCTAATTCAAAAATCAGAAAGAAATGATCTGACGAGGATGAATACTTGTGAATTTCCTTTGAATTAGGGAACAACTGTTGCCACTCCTCGTTACACAGACCTTTATCCAGTCTTTCAAGTATCTGGTTACTCCCTTGTCCCCTTCTCCACGTCATTAATGGACCAACCACTGGAACTTCCATGAAGGCACAGTAGTCGACTACTTCCTGGAAAGCATTCATTTGTCTTTGAGGACGTATACCTCCTCCCTCTTTCTCATTCACAGACAAAATTTCATTATAATCACCGACGCATAGCCAAGGGCCTCGCCATCTATCTCTCAATCCCAATAAAAGCTCCCATGATTCATGTCTCAACGTAGTTTCTGGGTTCCCATAAAAACCTGTGAATCTCCACAATGTTGCCTCAATTTTGATTACATAGTCAATATGATTTCTAGAATAAGATTGCAAATCAACTTGAAGCTCCTCTTTCCAAAGGATTGATAACCCACCACTCCTTCCAACACTTTTTACTGTAAAACAACCACCAAACCCCCATCTATGGCTGAGTCTCATTATTTCATTCTATTTCCTTTTAGTCTCATATAGAAACAGAATGTGGAGTCTATAGTCTTTGACCATCCTGGTCAGCTCATGAACTGCTCGAGGGGACCCCAACCCTCGGCAGTTCCAACTTATAATAATCATTGTTCCAACTGAGAAAATGGTTATAGCTAATGTGACATTTTAAATGCCACATGGCTTTTTTAGCTTGACAAATAAAATACCTGATAATTTACTTTAATTTTTTTCATCAATTCATCCTCTTTAACTTCATCCTATGAATTGGCTTCTGCTTTTTTTTTTTAGATTCTTGTCACTCAAGATGACTTTCAGCATTCTTTTCAAGAATTTTAACTGGATTTGCAACAATGAATTCTAACTAGAAAAAAAATTCACACAGTATTTGATCATTGGAATTAAAACAAAAAAAACTGTAATCATTTGGTAGATGAAGTTAAAAACAGAAGTATGGGTGTAAAACAGACGGGGTGCGGGCCAATGCGGGTACGGACATAAACGGATCACGCCCATTTAGGCTCGCATTTAAACGGGCTACAAAAAGCAAGACCAGTCCGCTTTCAATGCGTGCCAGACCGGTCCGCGAGCCTACATAAATTGATATAAAACTAAGGCTCAAAATTTAAAATAATAGGATTTCATAAAACTAAGGCCTACATTTCATCAAATAAATTGAGCTTTTCCAGTTAATTAGGCCTAATTTCAATTTCTTGAAGGAGATTTGGGTTGGTAATTAAGTCAATTAACCAAAATCATAAAAAAAAATCATATGAGCTTGTGATCATTAATGAATCTTGCCTAGATTTCATTTACTAAATACCAAATAGTGGTGTAAATTTCACGGGTAAAGGCCTCATCATCATGAATTGATTTTGTTAAGGTTGGAGTTAAAACCAATTCTTGGCTGGTCAGCACTTAGCAGTAGCCAGCCTAGTAGGTGGTTTTGGCGTTTAGCCGTTTAGGTTGAGGTTGAAGACTGCCAAGAGAAATGGCTGCAAAGAAACTAGGACTTGGGGCTCAATTTCTACTGATTTCTTGTCAATTTTTGTGCTAATTACTTAGCAAATCAAGCACAATTGCACATGCCAATTCTTTTGATATATTTAATATACAAAGTTTAATTTGATATATTAGCAATTCATGAATCATGAGCCAGTAAAAAATATGCTAACACTATATTTTATATATTTATAAATTATGTTTATAAATATAATGCTAATGCTAAATTATATTTATATATATATATATATATATATATATATAAAATCTTGTAGAGTAGAGATCCATAAGGACCATGAGCATGAGCATGAGCTAATAAAAACAAAAAAAAAGGCAAGATTAAACTAAACACAGCACTGCACCAGAATAGACTTAGTGCTACAAATATTAAACTCCCAATACAAATACACACATAACATCCATTAAAATTATGGTCTAAATAAAGTGTAGTGGATAAGTCTAAAAGTCATAAAATCCACAAACATCCATTAAAATCCACACACAAAAAAAACATTAAACTTGTCATTTTATCTCAATATTCAAATGATTTGAATCATTTGATTCTTCCACCACATCATCTTTCTTTTTTTCATCATCTTCCTGTTGGATTATGCCCTTAGAACCATTCATTAAATGATTGACTTTGGCATTTTTATGTATCATGACATTTTTATTTATAGTTCATTATTATATTTGTCTTATAACTGCGTAATATAATCTTATATGATAATGTCCTTAGAATAGTAATAACACACTATTCTTAAAATATCCCTAGTCAAGTATTATTGTGAACAAGGATAATAATGATACGATAAGACTAGTATGTGGTTGACTGATGACCATTGTCATGGATATAGGATATCAAGTCATCACATAGGTACATGTTAGAGAACTATGTACTGGATCGACCCTCCATGAGAACGCTACATGGATTGTTATATGAGTGTCATAAGCGATTCTCATAGTGATGATGGTGTATGTGATCCTTTGACTTGAGATCATCAGAGATCCCAACATAGAGAATTGCATACTTTAATGCTGCTAGATGTCATTCGTAACAGGATGGACTATAAAGGTAGTAATTGGGTATGCCTTGATCTATGTAGAGGGATGTTGAGTGATCAAGATAGAATTTATCCCTCTTATATAACAAGAGTGATGTCTTGGGCCCTTTGATAGAGTGAGACTAAGAAATGCATGGCCGTGCTCGAATAAGTCAATATGAGATATTGATTTTATTTGTTTAATTAGTCTACTCAGGAATCAAGAAACGCTGATTAGACTATACAAGTGTGACACATTCCATGACTTGTGTCTAATCAAGACATCAAAGGATAAAGGGATTAGACTACACGTTAACATCTATCACGAGTAAGGTTATGTCGAGTCATTGACATTCTCGTTACATGGGTAGCAATGATGTGTTGCTAGATACCGCTCATTGCCTATGACAATTTTGTCATTGCCATTGTTTTGAGAACCTATTGGGTCGCACACTTAGAACGGATCAATGAGGAGCTTAATTAATCCTATTCTGAATTGGATTAAGGATATAACTAATCCTATTCTAAGTAGGATTAGAATTCTGTTTGGTAGTAAATTTTAGGGTAAAATTTACTGCCTATAAAAGGATGTTTTCTGAAACATAGCCGGATAACAATTAGAAAACAGAAAAAGTATTCTTTTAATCGAAGCTAGCAGTTCGGTTAAAAGAATCAAAACGCTCCTTAAGGCATCTGATCGTGAGACGTTCAAGAGTCGTGAGATCCGTTCGTGTGGATACCATAGAGGCAGGAACGAAAAGTTGCTGCTTGTGATTCGACCAAAGACAGAAAAAGCAGAGAAAACGTTAGGTAAAATCTCGAAACCCTAATCAGGCTACCCTCCGAATCGATCCTGGTGGAGGCCGAATGTTTTATTTCCGCTGCGTGTTTGTTTCGGTCTCCTTCACTTCCCAACCTATAAGATAAAATTTTAAATTATTAAATTTTTACAATAGTATTATTTACTATCACTTGTAAAATTTATTTATTCAATGAAAATAATTTACCACTTGATATGAAACCGTGTAGCCAACTTCGTGTGCAAATGAGAGCTTGAACCTTTTTAGGAAGAAGACAAATCTTATACTTGTTTAGCACACGTCCCCTAATGCTAAAGGCTGATTTGGAAGCCATTGTAGTTATGGGTATACTCATCAAATCACAAGTCATGTTAGCCAAAATAGGAAACCTAAAACTATGATCCTTCCACTATTTCAAGACATCCAAATCTTTATTAGTGGAAAAATCAAGTTTTGGCATATCCAAGTATACTTCCAATTGAGACTTGGAACTTGGGACATCATCTTCCTCATCATCTGCCAAGTCCATTCATACCTATATTGATGCATTTCATGCAAATGGAATTAACAAAGAATAAAAAGTTACTATTAATAAATTGAAGTTCACAATGAGATAAATATAACATCTAAGGTATAAATGTTTATTGTTTATACTTACATCTAAATTAGAGACAGAATCTGTTGGAATAGAAGAGGCGAGAGAAATCTCGTTTTGCTCACCTTAGTCTTGACCATGTGATGAGCTAGAGGCATTCTTTTTATATTATTCATAAAGCATAAATAGCTTCATTTTCACCACATCCAACCTCTCTTGAAAACATTGAGGATCAAGTTTTAAAAAGCATCGCTTCAACATTATGAACTTGACACGAGGATCGTGAACCACCACCATTACAAGTAGAACATTATACTCACTCCAATACTTGTCAAATTTTTTCTTCATATTAGATGCCATGCCTTGTAACATCTCATCATCTCCATCCAAGTACTCCATTAAAAGCATCTCAATTTTCCAAACTTGAGCAAAATACAAGTTGGCGGTTGGGTAACTCGTTTCCAAAATCAAATTCGTGATTTTATAAAAAGGTTTTAAAAATTCACAAATTTTCTCTCCCTTTTTCCACTCTTCACTTGATGGACAATGCTTATAATTTCTATCATTTAATGCAAGCATAGAAAATGCACGCTTAAATTTCAAAGCACTCTCAAGCATCAAGTAAGTAGAGTTCCATCTAGTTGGGACATCCAAAACCAAATATGAACTTGAAGAAATTGAGACCTTTTTACACATTCTTCAAAACTCCTCATTCTAGCCTTTAACCCCTTCACATACTTAATACTTTCTTTACTTTTCTCATTAGCGGTGGAAGCTACCTTCAAACCTTCTTGAACAGTAAGATTTAAAATGTGGGTACAATATCTAACATGAAAAAATTGACGATCACATAAAAAACTCTCTTGCAAACAAAGGACATCTTTTAAATTAAGTTGCATGTTATCATTAGCAGAAGCATTATCCAAAGTAACGGAAATGATTTTCTTATCTATCCCCCAATCATTTAAAATTTCCACTACTTTTTTAGATAATTCATATCCCGAATGTGGAGGCTGCATATCACAAAAGGCAAGAATCTTAGTACTTAGCTTCCAATCTAAATCAACATAATGAGCAGATAAATAAAGGTACCCCTCATTAGTGCAAGCAGTCCATAAATCACAAGTGAGACAAATTCTACCCTGAATTTGAGCTAAGCATTCTTTCAATTTCTTTTTATTTTCCAAATAAAGTTTCCAAACATCAGAACCAACAGTGATCCTAGAAATAAATTTCACCTCAGGATTTAAATATTTAAACACATTCCTAACTCCATCATATTCAACAATTGAGAAAGAGAGGTCATGCCTTATTATTGCCTTAGCTACTAGTTCTCTAAAAACTTTTTGATCAGTTTTTCTACTTCTCACCTTTTCATGATGATCAATTATCATTTTAGAGAGATCTTTTTGCCTTAAAATTGCTATCCCCTTACATGAATGTGCATGATGCCTTAGGGATGAAGTTTCATATTAAGAAAGACCCGCCTTATATATTATCCCACACCCCTTACATTTAGTATGTGGTTTACCATCATCAGCACTAATAACAGGTTTTTCAAAAAATTGCCACATTTCTGAAGTGTTTTTCCTAGCTTTTTTTTATTGCTTTTCAGTTGTTTCAGTTTCAACCTTACAGTCCTCATCCTCAATTTCAACTTCATTAACATCATCCTCATTATCAGCATCACTAACAATATCAACATTATTACTATGCAAAGTCTGATTTTGAGGATAAGATGCCATATTATCACTGTCAACAACACATGCCAAAAAGAAAAAGCTCAATTAACATACATAACATTTAAGTATAACATAAAACAGAACAAATTTCAAAATTCAAATCATATGAATTAATTAGTTACAAAGAACAATAATCACTGTCACACAGAGAACAAATTTCAAACACAAGTGAACAAATTAATTTTTTTCCTTTTTAGCTGTAGGTGATTAAACAATAATCATAGTCACAGAGAACCAAAATATAAAAAAAGAAAATAAAATAAAATGAAGAAGAAATGCTAAAATAAAAATAAAATGACTGGAGCTATTGACTCATCTATCTTTCGATTTTGTTATTAGATTGTGTATAGATATCATAGTAGTTTTTGTACCTTCTGTTATTCTTGTGTAGTTTTATTCACAATAAGGTAAAAGGAAAGAGAAATCGAACTTAATCTTTTAGAATGGATAAGAAAGTAAAATAAAAAGAAAAATGACCTGTAGACTTATTTTTTCTATATGAATATCAGATTAAGTCTTGGTTCATTAAGCAAACCTTTTCTTATGTGGGAAAAAATTCTCTGCCAAAACGTCAAAAGTCAAGGTCAGGTGTTCACTTCATCCCATTTAATAATTCATATCTATAAAAAAAATCTATATTAATGATGGTTAGGCTTTAGATATTCATAACCACAAAAATAATTATCTAGAGTCATGAGCTACAAAATGCAAAAATTAAAATGAGAAAATGAATTTTTGACTTATTTTTTTATAAAAAAATAATTATAGCGAGGTCAAGTCGCTTTGATTATTAATTTTTAGAATCTTTAAATATGCATAACTTATAGTGGAGCAAACATAATTTCCAACAGTGAGCTTGGAAATTTTTTTTATTCAACTATTCTTACAATGAAATGCAGAACATATCTTCTTCACTACCTTCTCCTCCATGGCCTTTTGTTTGCTTTGCTTACTAGTAGAGTAGCATCCGATAAGCCACAATATAAAAGAAGTTCTAAGCAACCCCAAGAGACTTTTTTTCTTTATACAAAATTAGATTTTCCTGTGGCTTCCTTTTTAACTCTTTACGACTTCCTTTTTATTTTTTAACCATTTATTTTACACTTCATGAGGATGAGTTAATTTTTTTTTATAAATAAAAGATTCATTCATTAAATGATTTGCAAAAACCGAAGATGGCGAACTAGAAAACAAAGCAAAAAACATGAGTCTGAAAACAGTCCAAAAACAAAATCACCATAAAAGATCACTACCAAATAGATTCTTTGTATTTCATAGCCCACCAAAATCACCACATAGATAACCCATATAGCAGTAACGAGCATTTGTGAATTGTGGAAGAAAAGCATCATACCTGGTTTTCATGTTTGACTACCACTAGTGGCTGCTGGTGAGTGGTGCCTGCCTACTTGGTGCTGTTGCTACCGTGCCGAACGACGAACGGCCTCTGTCTCAGTCTGGGACTGGTAATTGGTGTGAGTGAATTGAGACTAAGTGACAGTGTGAGTGACAGAGTGAGTGAATGAGTGTCTGTGATTGCCCTCTGTGTGTGTGCGCGAGAGAGATTGAAGTGATAGTAAGGCTGGGTGAGGCTGAGGTTCGAGAGAGTATGAGATGAAAGTCGAAAGATGGCCGTCGATTTTGGCTTAGGGTTTGGTAAGAAGGATTCGATAATTTGGGATTTGGGAATTGGGAGGATGCCAAATTGTGTTTGTTATCAGAATTTGAGATGGGATTATGGGAATTGGGAATTTTGGGTTGGGAGGGAAATGCCAAAATGGATGTGGATTGGGTATGGGAAATGCCAAATGGGTTTGGATAATTAGAGTGAATTGGGCTATAGCTGTAGGCCGGTTGGGTTTAGGTAATTCAGAATTGGGCTTAAATTTTAGGTTTTTTATTGCGGCCCGTGGGCTGGCCCTTATCCATGCGGGCCAAGCCGCACTGATTGCTATCACGACGAGCTCAACCCGTTTAGGCTCGTTTTTTAACTGGCTAAAATTTAGAAGCCCAAACCCTTTAAAGCTTGTAATTTTAACGAGTCAGCCCGCGGATTATGGCCTATTTTACACCCCTAGAGAGAAGAGATTGAATTAATGAGGGAAGGGACGATGAAAACGAAGATAAATAAATTTTTAAGGTTCTTTTATGTTAAGCAAAAAATGCCATGTGAGCATTAAAAATGCTATACCAGCATTTAAAGTGCCAAGTCAAGAATAACTAGTTTTTCAACCCAAATAAAATATTACTTTAGCATAATGAATGCCACGTGGAAAAGGTCAGCAGTCACAGGTGAAAAATTTACAAAGACTAATGAACACATCTAATGGTTGGATTGAGATTATCAAATTAAAATAGTAAGAGGGTTTAATTTTTAGATTATATATTGACGGACTAAATTTCAAAATTAAACATAGTACAAAGATTATCCATATAATATGACATTTTCTCAAACCAACCAAATTTAATATGCTATGCCAGCATTTAAAATGCCATGTCAACAATAACTACATTGGCAAATAGGAAATGGTCAATCTATTAAAGTTTGGATTGATAAATGGATGTCATTTAACTCCACTGGTTTCCTAAAATCTTTTGAAGTGAATGAGATTTAAATGATAGAGTGACTTGATTAATGATCATACTCCACACTAGAACTGAGATCTTATTTGCAAAATGTTTGCTAAGGAAGAGGCTAAAAATATCCTCTCCTAACTTGTTAGTCATTTGCTGTCATGACCCGAAAGCTAATGACGTCCGCTTAACACTTACTTGATTTCTTATGAAAATTTCGAACCAAAATTTTATTTCTCTACTTACCGTTTGTATTCGGTGTTAGTTTAGTATCTAAATCAAATCCAATCTTACTCATATTATTTCTCGAGCTATGTCACGTTTCTCAAAGAGATTTTTCTTATTGATTTTTGCCTTATTTTACTATTCCCAAAAGAAACATGTCGAAAACCTCCCCTTTGTATTTTATCAATTTCCCCAGGTATAATTTCCTGCACTAAAACGCATTTTAAATCACATAACACAACCAGCTGGTGTTTCTCCACAATTTCATGCAATCATGTATTTCAAGGATCTCAAGAGTTGAGTCATTACTAAGTTCACATATATCACTTCATCTATATATAATTTAAAACATACATTAGGACCCGGATCGGACTCGATAACCACCTAGACTCACATAGTCATCTAGTGCGATCCAAAGTACATCCCATATACTTTCCTAGTACTGTGAAATTAACGTACACATGATTATCAAAATGATATACTAGCAGTATACCTCAAAATACAAAATGCTAGCTCCGGAGAACGCAAATGAGTACCACTACTAGGTACGGTTTCCCGGGAGCCTACACGAAGCATGAGCCGGCTATCAACTCATATGATTTGCAGATATTAAATTAAGGGGTGAGCAATCCACGGCTCAGTAAGTAGTTTAAATAAGTACATACTAGGCTCATATCGTAAAACACGATCATACATGCTTGAGTTATTATAAAATAGCATGTATGGATTATACTAAGGTTTATTACCATTCCGTATGTACACAAACATCTCAAACTTGTTCATGCTTTCATTCCATTCTTAAATTCACAAGGCATCATTCTTTTTATCAGTATGATTAAGTGTGAAAGAAACGAACATTCAAATAGCACATGTTTGAGTGGCATATATAAACATAATCCAATAATCACACACATTATGTCATATGCATATATCTATTTCATTCTTTGACATTCGTCGCATTCACAAATCACAATCACTTACTTATCATCACAATATCCTACGATTCCTCATAATTCGTCGGAACTTGTGTAGCACTTTGTTCCCGAAGGATTCTAGAGGTGGCTCACACGGTACAGAAATCGAGTCTTTGCTCGGTTTGGCCTTTAGGACTTAGACTTATTACTAACACATCGGAACTCGTGTAGCACTTAGTTCCTGAAGGACTCTAGAGGTGGCTCACACGGTACAGGAATCGAGTCTTTGCTCGTTTTGGCCTTTAGGACTTAGACTTATTACTAACACATCGGAACTCATGTAGCACTTAGTTCCCAAAGGACTCTAGAGGTGGCCACACGGTACAGAAATCGAGTCTTTGCTCGTTTTGGCCTTTAGGACTTAGACTTATTACTAACACATCGGAACTCGTGTAGCACTTAGTTCCCAAAGGATTCTAGAGGTGGCTCACACGGTACAGAAATCGAGTCTTTGCTCGGTTTGGCCTTTAGGACTTAGCTTTCGACAAATATGACGGGGTACGGATTGAGGTCTATTGACTCAACATCTGGAGCGATATGTGTATTTTGTACTCAGATCACATATACATACTCAAAGCATAACTATATGCTAACATGTTCAGTAATCATAAGGGTGACATAACACATAACACATCACACAATTCACAACAAAATCACTTTTCAAATAAGTATATTTCACAGGCACATCATGTCCGATTTAAAAATCTTACCATACTTACTCATTTTGTCCTACCCGTAATGTCCAACTAAAACTTTATATGAGTTAAATTAAGTATTTAATGAGAATTCTTTCATCTCTTACGAGATGATACTAGTAAGATTTATTTAACCCACTTACCTCGATGCTTGGTAGGTTACCTTTCCTCGATCCTCAACTCAAGCTAAACTCCTACACCGCTCCAAATTCACTACAATTAAATCAGATGATGTTTTAATAACATGTCTTAATTACGTTTTGATCACATATCAATTGTATATTTTAGAATCCAAACTATTCTAACTCATTTCTTTGGCGAGGAACTAAATTCTTTATGTGTCTCGCCAAACATTACCTATTCGATTTAATAACTCTTTACTTTATATTCTTTATAAGATGATAAAAGGTTTATTAATTTGTATACGTTATTTTCCTTTCGTTATACATATATATATATATATATATATATATGATTATAACTATATCTTAAACACTTATACAGTTATACATGTACTTATATCTCAACAAAGCTCTTTTTCCTTTCTTTGCATTTCTTTTCTTTGTCTTTTATTTAGTTTTCAAGTGAGTAGCATATATATATATATATATATATATATATATATATATGTATATATATGTAAGTATTTAGCATTAGCAAAATAAAATTTCTAAGAATTTACTATATGTCTTTATATAAGCACTATACATACATATATTTATTTATTTCTTCGTTTTTAGGCAAGTAGCATACATACATATATATACAAGTAATATATATGTACATATATATATATATATATATATATATATATATATATATATATGGGTATTTGATACTAGTGTGATCTAAATTCTTAGATTTTATTCTTTCATTTCAAATATACAAATATATATATATATATACCTTTAAACCTAGGTATTTTCTTTTCTTTTTTTATTCTAGCCTTCCTTGAATATATATATACCTATATGTGTGTGTGTGTGTGTGTGTGTGTGTGTGTGTGTGTATATATATCATTTTACCTTACTCATAATTAATTCCTCATATTTACTAATGACATGCATATATATATATATATATATGCATTTAGCCAATTATGTTTCAACCATTCTCACCATATTATTTGATATATATATATATATATATATATATATTTATATATATATGCCTATTGACCTAATAAATAAAATATCATTTCATATTAATTTACACATTAAACACATTTATTAAACTTAACTAAGGGAGACAAATATTACCCCTTGGAACCTTTAAACCAAACCACACTTGTTCTAGGTTTTCATTGGACCAAAAGGTAGAAGCTCACAAGCTTCTTTGTTGCTGTCCCGTACGTGCTGAGGGGAGGGGTTTTCCTGCGCCAAATGGCTTGTTGCTGTAGCCTTCTTGCCCAGCCAAGTTCCCCCCCTTCGTTGCCCTGTTCCAAAACCGAGAGGAACACTAAATGGTTCCTTGGCTGCCTCACATTCCTTGCCTTAACTTTCCTGATGTTTCATAGCATCATCTCAGCTCCATTTTAGCACTTCGAAACCCTGTTTCAATGCCACTTCCAGTGTTTATCTTGACTTGTAATTCCAACCCGAGACTCTCCTATCCTCCAGCCTTAAATGCCACTTGAGAGTCTCTGTGATTATCACCTTCTAACAGCTAGGAAATAGCCAAATACAGTCTTCAATTCCCTGTTTTGAGCCTTACAAACCCAGCCTCAAACAACATCAAAATCCCACGTTACAAACCTCAAAAATCTGACAGTAATGGCCTCTGAACAACATCCTCGCTTTACCATTAAGTTCCTCATGGCATTGTCATAAAATCTCCTCCTTCAGCTCACGGTTCCAGCTGCCATCACCGAATGAGCCCCATTTTCACATACTCGTTTTGTTCCTCCTGTACATATGAAATTTCCTCTCTTTTCCGTTTCTTTATTGCACAGCTTTTGTTCCTCCTCCTTCACTGCAACGTCTCTTTCTCTCCTTTTCCTTTTCTTTCCGGCTGCTTTTCTTTCTTCTCGGCTTCAGCTCATTTCCTTTCTTTCCTCTTCACCGATGGGTTCAACCTCCAGCACTCTGTCTCGTGCCTCTCCTCCTTTCCTTCATTTTTCCTTGTTTTATTTACAAGGCTTCTTTTAGAAGCTTTAGTTGTTGGAGCTGGAAATGTTAGTGGGGTTTGATGGGAGAAAGTCCCATCAAACTCCACTAACACATACTTAAAATTTTTTTTATTATTATTAATATATTTTAAATATCAAAAATTCATATAGTTTATAATTGTCTTTAAATAATATATATTTATCTATATACCAATCATATATTCATATTATTTATTTATTTTATTATACTCTTTACATTTAATATGTAAATGTACCTATATTTAAAACCTTAATTATTATAAAATATATATATATATATATATATATACATATACATATACATATACATACATATCCATATAAATATATATATATATATATGTGTATACATATAATATTTTCATATCTAATTTTTTTTTTGTATGGTATGTGTATACATATGAATTCTTCAATTTATTTTTAATTATTTATTATTCATGCATACTACATTTCCTTTAGTATACTTGTGTATTTGTTTTATTAAAAACAAACCTACCTATGTATTTGGTGGAATATATGCATCCCCTTAGTTCTTATTTAAATTCCTGAACTTAGTTATGAGATTTTTCCAAATGACACGAAATTATAAATTATTTGTTTTCTAATTCCACTAATTTTTGGTTTCATCCTCATTACTTGGCATAAGATTATTACTCACAAAGTATATCATAGTACTCAACTTACTCCGTGTCTCTTATTCATTCACTAATATGGTACAAAGTTTGTAGTTTTTACATCCTCCCCACCTTAGGAAATTTGTTTTCCCAAATTTTTCGTGTCTAGCTAAAATAGGTGAGGGTATTTCTCTCTCATTAAGCTTTCCAACTCCCATGTGGCTTCCTCTGAAGAGTGGTGCTGCCAAAGCACTTTGACTAAAGGGATTGTCTTAGACCTCAATATCTTGTCTTTCCTATCTAAGATCAGAATAGGTCTCTCGACATAGCTTAAGTCCTCTCTAATCTCCAATGGCTCATACTCAATAACATGAGATGGGTCCGGATGATATTTCCGTAGCATCGACACATGAAAGACGTTATGCACACCCGATAGCTCTGGTGGTAATGCTAGTCGGTAGGCCATGTCACCAACTCTCTCCAATATCTCAAACGGACCAATGTATCGAGGACTTAACTTCCCTTTCTTGCCAAATCTCATTATGCCTTTAGATGGAGAGATCTTTAAGAACACTTTATAACCCACTTGAAACTCTAAAGGCCTCCTTCGACAATCAGCATAGCTTTTCTGTTTACTTTGGGCTGTCCTCAATCTATCACATATCAATTTCACATCTTCGGAAGCTTTCTCTACAATCTCCAGAGTGAATAACTTTCTTTCACCTACCTCTTCCCAGCCAATAGGGGACCTACACCTACGTCCATACAATGCCTCGTAAGGTGCCATCCTGATACTAGAGTGAAAGCTGTTGTTATATGCAAACTCCACTAGTGCCAAATGATCATCCCATGAGCCTCGAAAATTCATAACACATGCTCTCAACATGTCCTAAAGTGTCTGGATAGTCCTTTCTGATTGCCCATCGGTTTGAGGATGGAAGGCTGTGCTAAAGCTCAGTTTAGTTCCCAAAGCATCCTGGAAGTGTTCCCAGAAACGGGAAGTGTGATAACCGTAAATTTTTCAATTATTGGAAATTATAAATATTGGAAATAAATAAAATTTTGAGAACGGGATATTGGTGAAAAATCCCGAGAATTGAGAAGAAGGAACGGATAATGAAAAAAATCCTAGTGAAGGAAAATAAGATGAGAAATTCGGAAAATAATGAAAGAGGAAATTTAATTTGGATAAATGGAAATCCAAATTAAATAAGAAATTGAGAAAGAAAATATATATATATATATATATTGTAAATACAATATATATTTTATTATTACATTTATATAGATATATATAAATGTTATTTATTTTAAAGTATATAAATATATACATATATATTTATACTAGAGATATATTTTTTATACACAAAATATATATCTTTATATACTTAAAATATACATAGTACTATATAATATATATAATAATAATATTATATGTATTATGTATACATGATATAGGTATATATATGTATATATAACTAAAGGAATTAAATAAAACAAAAAAAAAACAATAGACCAGAATCGAGGAAGACTCCCGATTCTGTCTCCCGAGGAGGCTGACCCCGTCAACAGCCTCCGGAAAGGGAGAGAAGGGGCAGACGAGGTTGTCGCCGGCAAGGAAAGGAAGAGGGGAAATCGACCGGCGGTGGAAAGGAGAAAGGAAATAAAGGGGCGACGCGAA
Organism: Heritiera littoralis; assembly: GCA_031772115.1. Taxonomy (NCBI): domain Eukaryota; kingdom Viridiplantae; phylum Streptophyta; class Magnoliopsida; order Malvales; family Malvaceae; genus Heritiera; species Heritiera littoralis. The sequence goes on along the minus strand of JAPDPK010000144.1, from coordinate 235,597 downwards.
ACGGGGGAAAACCGGAAAGAAAAAGAGAAATGGGAACCGGCGGTACCGACCAAACTGGCCGTCGCCACTGCAGCTACACCACCGCCGGAGGAAGAGGAAATGATAGGAGGCCACCGGTGAGGCCACCGACGGCGGAGGAAGGCCGACGGAAGAGGAGAAGAAACCGAGGGAAAACCGACTCGATCCGCAGTCGTGCCGCCGATTCAGGCTAAGCTGAGACCACCGGCGAGTTCGCCTTGACGTCGGCCAGCTGAGGAATGGCCGAACCGCCGGAGAACCGACCGTCGGAGGAGAACCGGCGACGAGGGGAGGAGACCGGTCTGGAACCGGTCTGAGCCAAAGAAAAAGGAAAAAGAAAAAGAAAAAGAAAAAGAAAAGAAAGAAAGGAAAGAAAAGATAAAAAGGAAGAAAAAGAGGAAAGAGGAAAAGAAAAGAGGAATTCCGGGAATTTGGAAAATTCTTGAGAATTTGAAAATTATGGGAAATCTCGAGAATTACGGGAATCGGTAAGAAATCCCGAAAAGTATTAAATTATTTAAATAATTTATTTATTTAAATAATTATGAAAAAATTCTAAATTTTAGAATTCAAATTCCAAAAAATTCCCTCGATGACCGAGCTGATGGAATTGGGCGAGGTGAACACAGGCGCGACCTTTGAGAGGCAGTCGCCGATCCGAAACAGGTAAGGGATGCATGTGCAGCATTGTAAGGATATTCAGTCTGCATGTTTTAATTACGAAATATTTTATTAAAATATTTTATGAAAATATTTTATGAAATGATTGTGATGAATGATTGGTTGGAATTTGGAATGAAGTACAGGCTGAAAATTATAAACTATATTTTCCGTGCAGGAGGCTAGCCAATCGGCAGCCGTTATACTGCCGAAAAATTATCGAAAATTTCTAGAAAATTTTTAAAATCATACTAAATGATTTTATTTCACAAGAAACGATTTCCAACCACGAAAATCGAGAAAATGATTATTTTTTTCATAAAACATGAATATAACGAAATTCATTTTTAAATATTCATGTTTTCGAAATTGGTGATAATGAAATCACCGAAAATTCTCTCGATATATGAATTATATGTGATATGAAATGGAAAATGACAAAGGGATAAAGAGAATATTTTATAAAAGTTTTCTAAATATTCTCTCGATATATGAATTATATGTGATATGAAATGAAAGATGAAAAATGGATAAAGTGAATATTTTATAAATATTTTCTTAAATATTCACTTGATTTATTATATAACCTTTATGGTTTTAATTATGAAATTACATATTTTTATAAATTCCATAAAGGTCTATTGATGATGAAAAATACGGTTTTGAGACTAAATGGCATCCTATCATGCTGATATGTGATATGTGATATGTGACATGTAACATGTAATATGTGATATGTGATATGTAGTCCCGGCCGACACCTGATCAGTGATCCGCCGAGGACCATTATAGACTATGGCCATAGATCTGACATGATAATTTATACCCTTCGGGGTCTATAGCATGATACGAGTAACGACCCAGTGGATAGGCTAGGCGTGCCTCAGTCTCCATATACGAAAATGTTTTATGTGATATGTGAAATGTAAATGTTTTATATGATATGTTTTAAATGAAATGTTCTACATGATATGTGATACGTGAAATGTAAATGATTTATAGCATTTTTATAAAATGCTTATTTCAATACTGTTTTAAGTACTATGATATGATTTTCATATGATATGTGACACGAATATGTAATATGTTTTCAAAAGGAAAGAGGAGGAAAATAAATCTAATATTCTTATTTTGAATTTTAAATTGAATATTAGATTTAAATGATTTATATGTTATATGAAAGAGATTAAATAGCCCATTTGTGCTATTTAAAGTACTGTACTAATTATGAGAGTACAGTAAAATACGAAACGAGTTTTAAATGGAAAAGAAGATGATTTAACTAATATTCTTTTCAAAGAAAATATGAATATTAGTTATTTTATTTAAATGCTTTATTTCATAAAAGCATTATTTTGAAAAAGAATATGAAAATGTTACAAAATAAAAAGGAAAGGATTTGAATTTCAAAACAAGAATGAAGATTACTCTCTACAGTTGCTTCTAGGTTCCGGGACAAGATAGGTATTTCAAAATACCTACCTTACTCCATCCGGATCCCTAGCCGACTGTAGTATCCTTCCTACATGCGAGCCTAGAGCCCATAGGAAAAATGAAAAAGTTTTTCAGCATATAGATAGCTGAATATCAAGTATGCATATAATTCCCTTACTGAGCCGTGGTTTGCTCACCCCTTAATTTTAACATTACAGGTTTTCGAAGATTGAGATTCTAACACTTAAAGGATTTCGGCTGCGCATTTGGGGACGATGCGACAGCTCAACTTATGACATGAGTTATGATCATTTATTTTCTATATTTAGACATATTCAGAGTACTACTTTCTTATGAAGTAAGATAGGGGATGTAATTCATATTATCATTTAATATGAAATTATTCATATGTAAAAGAAAAAGTAAAGTATCGCAGACAGCCCAACCATATAAGAAGTATAGAATAAGGTGAAAAATAGGGTCACGGGTTGTGATAGGAAGTAAACCAAGAATCTCTGTCCGAAACTATACTCACTGGGACTCCATGTAACCTCACAATCTCCTTAACATACATATTTGCTAAGGCACTAAGCGAGTCGGTAGCCTTCACAGCTAGGAAATGAGCGGACTTTGTCAATCTGTCAACTGTCACCCAGATTGCATCATGATTCCTACGAGTCCTCGGGAGTCCCATAATGAAGTCCATAGTCACATGCTCCCACTTCCATGTAGGTATGGGCAAAGGCTTTAGTAAGCCCGCTGGCCGTTGGTGTTCAATCTTAACCTTTTGGCACACTAGACACTTGGACACAAAGGTCGCTATATCTTTCTTCATATCATTCCACCAATACACCTTGCGTAAATTCTGATACATCTTCGTATTGCCTGGATGCATAGTGTATTTGGAGCTATGTGCCTCTTCCAAAATTTGCCTCTTCAACATCTCATCATTCGAGACACAAATTCTGCCCTTATATCTCAACAACCCATCCTCTGAAATCCCAAACTCTAAGTCTTAGCTCGGTTGCATTTCACCAATAATCTCCACAAGTCTAGGATCCTCTTTCTGGGCTTGTCTAATTTGATCCATAATGCTAGGCTCTATCCTCAAGCTAGCCATCAAACACTCACCATCGGGCTCTAGGTTGATATTCAACTCCGAAAATTTTTTTCATCAAGTCCCATTCTCGGACCATCATGTAACTAACAAAACCCACACTCTTCCTACTTAATGCATCAGCTACACGGTTTGCTTTACCCAGATGGTAGAGAATCTCGCAGTCATAGTCCTTCAATAGCTCCATCCATCTTCTCTGTCTCATATTCAGCTCTTTCTGCGAGAATAAGTAGTTTAAACTCTTATGGTCTGTGTAAATCTGGAACCGCTCACCATACAAATAATGGCGCCATATCTTTAGCGCAAACACTACCGCTACCAACTCCAGATCATGAGTAGGGTAGTTCCTCTCGTGGTCCTTCAACTGTCTCGAACCATATCCCACTACTCTACCATTCTGCATCAACACACACCCTAGGCCCTGTAGAGAAGCATCACTATACACTGTAAATCCTCCGAGTCCACTCGGAATCGTCAACACGGGGCCGTAGTCAACCTTTGCTTAAGCTCTAGAAAGCTACGCTCACACGCTTCATTCCACCTAAACTTAACATCCTTGCGTGTGAGTCGGGTTAGTGGAGCAGCAAGCTTGGAAAATCCCTCTACAAATCTTCTATAGTAACCTGCAAGCCCTAAAAAGCTACGAATCTCGGTCACTGTTTTAGGCCTCTCCCAATTCATCACGGCCTCTATCTTAACTGGATCAACTGCTACACCATCCTTTGATACCACATGCCCCAGAAAACTGATTTGTTCCAACCAAAACTCACACTTGCTGAACTTTGCGTATAGCCCTTCCTTTCTAAGAGTCTGGAGTACTATGTGGAGGTGGTGCTCATGTTCTTCCCGGGATCGGGAATACACCAGTATGTCATCTATGAACACAATGACAAACTTATCCAAGTGAGGCTTGAATACTTCATTCATCACTGCCATGAATGCTGCAGGGGCATTCGTTAGGCCGAATGGCATAACCAAGAATTAGTAATGGCCATATCGAGTCCTGAAGGCTGTCTTTGATACATCCTCCCCTCTAATCCTCAATTGGTGGTAACCTGACCTCAAATCAATCTTCGAAAATATTTAAGCACCCTTCAATTGATCCAACAAATCATCAATCCTAGGCAGTGGATACTTATTTTTCACCGTTTCTTGATTTAACTGCCTATAATCGATACATAGCCTCAAACTGCCATCCTTCTTCTTCACAAACAACACCGGAGCTCCCCACGGTGACACACTCGGCCTTATGAATCCCTTGTCCAAAAACTCTTGTAATTGCTTTTTCAACTCCTCCAACTCAACTAAGGCCATTCGATATGGGGGCTTGGATATAGGTTGAGTGCCTGGGAGCAGCTCTATGGCAAACTCCATCTCTCTTTTTGGAGGTAGCCCTGGTAGCTCATCCGGAAATACATCGGAGAAGTCCTTGACAACTGGGATGTCAGACAGTTCCGATTGGCTCTTTTCGGCATCCTCGACAAACGCGAGATAGCCCTTAATGACCGAACCAGAAGCGTCAGCCGTCTCTTGGTCGAGAGCGAACACCCTTCCATGCTCCATGGGTTTCTTGCCCTTATCTTGAACCTTCTTCTGTTGTGCCACCGGTGGTCTATCATCTCGTTTTTCAGTGGCCTTAAGCTGAGGGCAATCTTTAATCACGTGGCCTATCTCACCACACTTAAAGCAAGCTCCTGAAGCTCTATGACAAGGCCGATTCCTATGGAATTTGCCGCAAACAGTACACGGCTAAGAAGCATCAATGGGTGCTGCAGTTATGGCTCGAGTAGTGGGTGCAGCTGTAGCAATAGGCCTAATAGCTTGTGGTCGAGGCGCAACAAACTTCTGCCTCTTACTAGGGCCCTGATATCTACTTTGCTTGGGCCTCCTTCTATCAAATCTTTTATTAGTGGGCTGTTTTGGTTTGGGCTGTCTCCTAGCATCATATTCGGCCTGTGAAGCCTCAATTTCTTGTTCAACTGTCAATGCCTTCCCCACAACAGCCGCATACTCCGTAAGCTCAAAGGGGCTAACTCTACCCCTAATATTGGACCTCAAACCTAAAGTGAATTTCTCTGCCTTCTTCTCATCATTGTTGGCATAATCCGCATCATATTTGACTAAGGCAGTGAATCGGGTCTCATACTCATCTACTTTCATAGACCCTTGCTTTAGTTCAAGAAACTCTGTCTTCTTCTTTCGTCTTGCCACTGCCGACACATAATAATCCATGAAGGTCTCAACAAACTTCTCCCATGTAATAATGGGATCTTTGGCCAATACCAAGGGCTCATTAGTCTTCCACCACTTCTGAGCCTCACCTCTCATCATATACACAGCTAATGATACCTTTTCAGTGGAATTGCAG
>JAPDPK010000144.1:0-225000 GCA_031772115.1 Heritiera littoralis | reverse complement strand
ATTTCCTTTAGTATACTTGTGTATTTGTTTTATTAAAAACAAACCTACCTATGTATTTGGTGGAATATATGCATCCTATTAGTTCTTATTTAAATTCCTGAACTTAGTTATGAGATTTTTCCAAATGACACGAAGTATAAATTATTTGTTTTCTAATTCCACTAATTTGAGGTTTCATCCTCATTACTTGGCATAAGATTATTACTCACAAAGTATATCATAGTACTCAACTTACTCTATGTCTCTTATTCATTCACTAATATGGTACAAAGTTTGTAGTTTTTACATTTGCGTTCACAAAATGTTCTAGCAAGAACATTTACTAAGGATGGTTAATACTATGTTAAGAGTAGATTCAAGTAACTATGTGAAGATGAGTCTGTTGAGGATGATATAGTTCAAAGGACTAAATGGAAGAAACTTTGGAGTGCTCAGGTGCCAACAAAGTTAAAGATTTTCCTATATATGGAGGATATAATGTGGAATATTACTAGTTCTTACTAATTTGGTTAAAAGGAAACGCCTGTGGATGGTATGCTTCAAGTTTTGTGAGATGGAAGTGACCATTGTTCATGCTTTAAAAGATTGTTTTCATGCAACAGTAGTATGGAGCAAGATTACTAATTATCTAAATATGACATAATGCAACGTTCGGAATTATGAAATTCTAAACTAACTTTTTTTTTCGATACTATCTTTCTCTTTCATTCATTTGTTACCATTCGGTTTGCATTCGGTGTCAGTGTAAGCTCACTCTAAGATTTTGAATTACATATCAATCATTTCACCATTAACTTATTAACCAATAAATAATAATACAATCAGAGTATAAACTATAGTATTCAAATTCTTATTTTCATTTATATCAATTCCATTCAAGTACATCCCACTAGTTCTTTTAAGATACATCCCACTAGTTCTTTTAACATTCTTTGACACTATATCAAATGATATAGATCTCAGACTAAAGTTACAATAGCTGTGCATGCACTGTCTAAATATAAAATACAATACTTAACATATACTTGTGTACTCGATATTTTACACTTCTAGTAATCTTCTTCAACAATCCTAAAGCAGTGGTGCCACATACATTGATGAACTATCTGAGAGGCGGAGTAAGGGAGGAGAAAGCCCAGTAAGAAACATATATAAAAGTGCGTACTATGCTACTATATGCAGATAAATAAAATTAAAATAGACTTATTTTAAGTGTTATAAAAATAAATGAAATATAACTATTAAAATACATTAAATCATTTATTTCCTAGCAGTACACTAAGCGATGTTTTAGGAAAGATACTATAGTCGGCTAAGTAACCAGATAGAGCATGAGAGGTATTTTAAAGTACCTTTCGTGTTTCGATCCTTAATTTCAACTATAGGGGGTAAGCAGTTGATGATGAAATAGATAAACAGTACAAAACATTTAATAATTTTATCAAATTTTCAATCTATAAAAGTATATAAAATAATTTATTTAAAACAATTCTATAAAGCACTTTTAGTATGAACTTTTCTGTAAACAGTACAGTAACACTTCAAAATCATGATGCAAAGCAATTTTTTCAGCATTCTCCCTTAGTTCAGTAAAACAATTTATTTAAAATCATTAAAATAAGATAAATGCACTTGTATCATGAAAACATATGATTTAAAACTCGTTCATCTTTTTTGTAACTTTTCAATCTAATCATATATTTCTTTCGTAAATCAGTTTATTCAAGTCAATCATCGGATAAATACCACATATCAGTAGAGAAAGTAAATCTCCAAGAGATTCATGCACAAATCCCGTATCCCTTGAGGGACCTCATAAAGGAATCAGGCATACCCACATAGGGCCGGGTATCCATCCCTAGGTCATTCCTACCTCATAACAATGGCCATCATTGAAAAGACCACAGTGTATACTGATCAGGTGACAGTTGTGGTATGGGAAGGTTTGGGGACTCGATCAAGGTCTCTTAGCCTAATCGTATCAATCTCGCATGCATGATCATCAACAAGCTAACAATCGCATAAAATCATTGTCATATATCCATAAAATTGTAGTAAAAATCATTTTCATGTAAACTATCTTTAGTCAATCCATAATTATGCATATGGTAAAAATCGTATATTTTGAATAAAATTCAATTAATATTCTTGGTGCATAAATAAACATTTAAAATATTTTTCTTTTGCTTAAACATAAAGTAATTTTGAGTAAGAGTTTAAAACAATCAAAAATAAATATTTATGCTTGTAAAACATGCTATGTAAAAGATGCATTCTTGTGAACAGATATTGTCACTAAAAAAATTGGAATATTTTCGAGGTTGCAAATTTATCTAATTTAGTCCAGATACTTGAAACTTAGGCTCAAGGTTTGTTTTATGAAATTTTGGCAGTATGACGACTGTAACTATCCTTACCTCTTACATAAAACCATAGTTTATATTTTCTCAAAATAGCCACAATTCCCACATGCAAGCATAGCATTCCTATGCTACTTCTATATACGTTCCTTACCTTAATTTCCATGTAGTGTGATCACGTTAATAACACAACTTAAACCTCTTTAATCTCCCAAACTCAGTGTTGTGCAAAACAATATTGAATAACAACTAAAATTTAATTTTTCAATTATAAATAATGTTCTACACTTTGAAATCTTTCTCTTCCATCTCACTATATGAGTAGCATTATTCTTTGTAAGAATTTTTGACCTATCGATGCTTTTCTGCTCATAACCAAAAATATAGGATTCCAATTAATACATCGTAAATTTTATATGTAACCTAACTTAATTCCCTATTCAGAGGTGTAAGGCCCATTTTCTAATTTATTCTGTTGCTTCTCATAATTTTCCAAATTTCAGCCCAATTCTAACCCATTTGGCAGGATGGTTTCCTGACCTTTGTACTTCAAAAATTACATTACTAATTATAAGGATATCCAAAAATTATGAATCCAAAACCATATGAATCCTGATTTACTCTCCTATTCAGAATGGTATGTTTCACAATTTTATCATTTCTGAGTCATTTTTAATAATTCCATAAATTTACTCTATTTTCAGGTGCATTATGGTAGATCTATGTAGTGACCTCTATGCACAAATTTGTTCATATCTCAGTGCAGAGTTGTCCAAATTGTGCAAACCCAAAACCATATTATTCATAGCACATTGACCCATTTGGAAATGTATGGATTGCATCCAAATTCATTCTGGTCTACTTTCTACAATGTTTCAAAATCATCCATTTGGATCACTTTTTCTGGGTAGAATGCCTGCGTTCATTTGCACATATCTTAAGCTAAAGAATTCCAAATTAAGTGATTCAAAAACTGAATTTCTTTTAACTCATAAGGCTATCTACCATAAGTTTTACAGAATTTATCTTATTATAAAACTCCCAAATTGAATGTTTAAACATGAGGCTCAAACAAGGTAGTTTTAGCAGAATTGAAATCTCAGCACATACACACACTTAGCATCTTGTTTCTTGCAACTTTACACCCCTTTAGGCATGAATACAACATTTTCCCCTTAGGAAACCCTCATGACAGAAACCCTAACATATCCATACAATTTGATTTGCTTCAAATTCCAACCATAAACATGTTAAACAAGTGCAAAAGAACCATATTCAACCATTGGAATAAAAAACTAAAGCTATATTTCTTACCTTCAACCATGGCAAAAAATTCTAGCAGCCAAAACAGCCCTCAAATGGTTGATTTAGCCTTCCAAATTCCAGGTATAGATAGCTCTCATGGAGAGGAACAATTTTGGTTTAGACAGCAAATTGATTTGATGGCTGGATCATAAGGCTTTACAAGGGTTTTTCTCTTTACAAGACTTAGAAATTTTCTAGTTCTCTTGGGCAGCTATGGAGGCCGGTTGAAGAATTCTGGAAAAGTGGAGAAAATTCTCCAAATTTCTTGAATTTTTTATAATGTTTAATGATAAAATATCATCCATGTGCAAAAAGACAATTATACTCCTTAACAATTTCAATATTTATAACTATGCCATGCTATTATTTTATTATTTTCCCATTCTAGATTTTTAATTTTATTTTTATTATATTTTATTTGTTTAGGTCAATTTGGTCAATCATTGACCAATTTGACTAGCCATCTGCAAAAAGACCATAATACCCTTATGCATTTCCATTATTTTCAATTATGTCCCAACATTAATTTAATTTTTTAAATTCAGAATTTACATTTTTTTTTATTACTTTCCATATATTCAAGTCAAACATGGTCAAACGTTGACTCCCAAGGTGATTTGACTGTCATGGGTAGTGAAATTACCAAACTACCCTTAAACGAAAGCTTTTAGCTTCTTTGCATCATTTTTAGCACTTTCACGTAATTCAGTTCATGGGCTAGATCCATGTGAAACTTCTTTTCGCGAGAATTTTCCTATGATAGATTGTGGGTCCCAAGTCAATTTAGTTTGACCATTATTCAAAAAAGTTCTTTCGGACTATGGACAAAATCGTCATTTTTGAATTTGTTGCACGTAAACCTATGTGTACTCATCTTAAAGAATTTCAAAAGGTAGTCTTCTTGCCTTTAGGCATTTCGAGCCCAAATTTCACATTTTTCCATTTCAGAGCGGCCTACTTGACAATTTTCCCGATAGTTCCATAGTATACGAGATTTAATTTTCGGAACTTGACTTAACATTCTAATTGAACACCTTTATTAGGTATGGTAAGAATAGAGAAATTTAAGATCTCACATCCTCCCTACCTTTAAGGAATTTAGTCCTCCAAATTTGACACAAGTACTTTGGTAATTAAGTGCCTTGAGACTTAGCACTTTAATATTTATCCGTAACAGTTAATCCTTGCACTTATTCATATCAGTACTTCCATACAATGTTTATAACTATCGTTCATATTCCCAATCACATACCTTATTCCATCATTAATTTTCCTCTAAAGATTAATATTTTGTTCTATTTTCTAGCTATTCTTCACAATTTTTATTTAAACAATGCACAGCAGTGTGGGATATAAATCAATTCTAACTTACTTACACCGACATATACTAGACAAACCTTGCTCTGATACCACTTTTGTAAAGTCAGAAATTATGAAATTCTAACCTAACTTTTTCTTTTCGATACTATCTTTCTCTTTCATTCATTTGTTGTCATTTGGTTTGCATTTGGTGTTGGTGTAAACTCACTCTAAGATTTTGAATTACATATTAATCAGTAAATAATAATACAATCAGAGTACAAATTGTAGTATCCAAATTCTTATTTTCATTTATATCAATTCCATTCAAGTACATCCCTCTAGTTCTTTTAACATTCTTTGACACTATATTAAATGATTTACATACCAGACTAAAGTTACAATAGCTACACATGCATTGTCTGAATATAAAATACAATACTCAACATATACTTGTTTACTTGATATTTTGCACTTCTAGTAATCTTCTTCAACAATCCTAAAGCAGTGGCGCCACTGTCACGACCCGTGACCACATTTTTACCCTTCTTATACACAACTTAACCGGTTGGGCTGTCTGCGATACTTCACTTGTACTGACTGTTAATAAATTTTACATAATATTGTTTATATTATACACATCCCCTATCGTAATACATCAGATAAGTAGTACTATTGACGTGTCTAAATACAGAGAATTAAATAATCATACCTCAAATAATCAGTCGGTCTGACACATTGTTCTTCGTGTACAGCCAGGATCCATAATCCACTGAACTCACATTCGTCAAAACCTGAGATGTTGAAAATTAAGGGGTGAGCAAAACCACGGCTCAGTAAGAGAATTATATGCCTCACTTGATACTCAGCTTCCTATATGCTGAAAATCTTTTTTTTTTTGTTTTGAATTAATAAATCCTTTTCCTTTTTAATCTTTCATAATCTTTTTCATATTCCTTTCAAAATAATGCCTCTACGAAATAAAGCCTTTAAATAGAATAATTAATATCTGTATATTCCTTGAAAAGAATATTAGTTAAATCATCATCTTATTTCTTTAAAACTTAATTCATGTTTAATGTACTCTCTTAATTAGTTCTGTCCGTTAAAAAGCAGAAAAAGCTATTAAAATCTATTTCATTCTTTGACATTTGTCGAATTCACGAATCACACTCACTTACTTATCGTCACAATATCCTACGATTTCTCATACTAACATCGGAACACGTGTAGCACTTAGTTCCCGAAGGACTCTAGAGGTGGCTCCCACGGTTCAATCATCGAGTCTCTGCTCGGTATGGCCTGTACTGAAACATCGGAACACGTGTAGCACTTAGTTCCCGAAGGACTCTAGAGGTGGCTGCCACGGTTCAATCATCGAGTCTCTGCTCGGTATGGCCTGTACTGAAACATCGAAACACGTGTAGCACTTAGTTCCCGAAGGACTCTAGAGGTGGCTCCCACGGTTCAATCATCGAATCTCTGCTCGGTATGGCCTGTACTGAAATATCGGAACACGTGTAGCACTTAGTTCCCGAAGGACTCTAGAGGTGGCTCCCACGGTTCAATCATCGAGTCTCTGCTCGGTATTGCCTGTACTGAAATATCGGAACACGTGTAGCACTTAGTTCCCGAAGGACTCTAGAGGTGGCTCCCACGGTTCAATCATCGAGTCTCTGCTCGGTATGGCCTTTTCCGTTTGACATATTCCATGTCATGTAAAATATTTCCCTTTTTAACATGTCACCTATCATTTATGGATTTTAATATAGACATTAATCTTGTCGTACTATAAACCCTGGAGGGTAAAGGACTAACCCGGTCAAATCTATGACCATAATCTATATTGTCCTCGGTGGATCACGGATCAGGTGTCGACCGGGACTAAACATGTCACATATCATGTATCAGCATGATAAGAATACCAACCAGTCTCAAAACTGTATTTTTCATCGGAAAATACACCTTATGGAATTTATACAATTATATATAATTCCATGATTTAAAACCATAAGGGTTATAATCCTTTAGTGAATATTGATAAAAATATCCATAAAAATATTCACTATGTTTCACTTCATCTTTCGTCTCGTAATTCGTGTAATTTATCTATTTCGAGAATTTTCGGTGATTTCATTATCACCATTCTCGAATACATGAATATTCTAAAGTTCCATCTCATTATATTCATATTTTATGAAATTTAGAAAATTTCCTCATGTCTCGTGATTTTACTATCGAAATTCGGAAATAAATCATTAAATATGATTTATAAAGTTTTTCTAATAATTTTCGGCAGCATAACGGCTGCCGATTCACTAACCTCTGCACGGAAAATACAGTTTAAAATCTTTCAGCCAGTACTTCTTCTCAAATTATTTCAGCAATTCATGCATCATAATAATTTTCATAAAATAAATGCATAAATATTTTAAAATTAATTATGCAGACTGAGTATCTTACAGTGCTGCACATGCATCCCTTCTTTTTCCGGGTCGGCGACTTCCGCTATCGTCGCGCCCGCGCTCCATTTCTCCGATTCCTTATCTCGATTGCTGAAAATAATTTCTGGAATTAAAATTCTAATTTTTAGAATTTTTCATAATTTATTTTAATTTTTTTCTGAAATTAAATTCTCGGGAATTTCTTACCGAATTTGTAAAATCCCGAGTTGTCGAATTTCCGGGAATTTTTCCGAATTCCCAAATTTTCCTTTTTCCTCTTTTTCTTCCTTTTTCCTCTTTTTCTTTCCTTATTTCTTTTCTTTTTCTTTTTCTTTTCTTTTTTTTTCTTTTTCCTTTTTCCTTTTTCTTTTCTTTTTCTTTTCTTTTTTCTTCTTCCTTTCCCGGTCAAACGGTTCAGACCGGTCCAGCTTCTTTCCTCGCCGGTTTCCTCGCTGGCGGCCGGTTCTCCGGCGGTTCGGGCGTCCCTCAGCTGGCCGGCGTCGAGGCGAAGCTGCGGTGGTCTTAGCTTGGCCTGGATCGGCGGCACGGCGGCGGATCCACTCGGTTTTGCCTCGGCTTTCTTCTCCTCTTCGCAGGCGTTCCTCCGCCGTCCATTGCACGTCGGGTGACTTCATCGGCTTCGTCTTCTTCCTCGATGCTTCGACTGTGATGGCGGCAGCCGGTTTGGCCGGCGGCGGCCGGATCTGGTTTCTCCCCTTCTCGGCTTCCGCAGCGTTTTCTCCCCTATTTCGCTTTCCGTTTCTTTCCTTTCCGGCGCCGGTCGATTTCCCCTCTTCCTTTCCTTGCCGGCGCAACCTCATCTCCCTCTTCTCTCCTTCCCGGCGGCCGTTGACGGTGGCGGTCTCGCTTGGGGAAGGCAAAAATCGGGTATTCCGATTCGTTTCTTCTTTCCATTTTTGTTTTACCTTTCTTTTCTATTTTTAGCATATAAATATTATATATTACTATATACTTTTACAATATATTTTATACATATAATATATATTATATGTTATACATACATTATTTCATACATAATATTATACAATATATATTATATACAAAATACATATTGTACATTACAAAATACATGTCTAGTATATATGTGTATGTTTATATATATACTTAAAATTAAGTAACATTTATATATATAAATTATATAAATGCTATAATAAAATATTTATACATATAAACTTTAATATAAAACCATACTTACTTTTCTTCTATATGTATTTACATAATTATATACACATAAAACATTATATTATATACATATGTATTATTTGAATTTTTGAATAGTATATATATATTTATATATATATACAACGTATTTTAAAATATACTACATAATATTTGAATACATATGTATTGGCATAAAAATACATTTATATAATAATATATAATTATATAAATATATTCATTTATTTTCTTATTTTTCTTAATTAGATTTGGATTTTAATTTATCCAATTTAATTCTTTTCCTCTCTCTATTATTTTTATCTTCACTTCCTCATTTCTCAGGATTTTTCACCAATATCCGTTTCTCGCAAATTTTATATTTATTTCGTCTTATTTAATTTCTCTAATATTTATTTTCAATATTTCTAATTTCAATAAATGGAAAATTTACGGTTATCACAGCCACATACATTGATGAACTATCTGAGAGGTCGAGTAAGGGAAGGTGCTTGGAGAAAGCTCAATAAAAGCATATAAAAGTGTGTATGTATGCCCACTATATGCAGATAAATAAATTAAAATAAACTTATTTTAAGTGTTATCAAAATAAATTAAAATATATATTAAAATGCATAAAAATCATTTATTTCCTAGCGGTACACTAAGGTACGTTTTAGGAAAGATACTATAGTCAGTTAAGTAACCAAATAGAGTATAGGAGGTACTTTGAAGTACCTTTCGTGTTTCGGTCCTTAATTCCGACTATAGGGAGTAAACAGTTGACGATGAAATAGATAAACAGTATAAAACATTTAATAATTTAATGAAATTTTCAATCGATAAAAGTATATAAAACAATTTATTTAAAACAATTCCATAAAGCACTTTCAGTATGTGATAGGATGATATTTTGTGAATTTTATATGTGCTAATATATTTTCTTTATTGATGTTTTATGCCTAAAAGAGCTTACTAATGTTTATTTTATGTTTTAGGTATTAAATATCAAAGTTGGAATAAAAAAAAGTTAAAAAGAGCAAAGTGCAGTATTTTCTGTGCAGCTTGAAAGATTGACGTTTTTGACCAATTTAACGACCTGATCTCAAGATGTGGCCTTCATGGAAGTTGTAGAGGACTTCTCACGGTTTCCAGAATGTCCAAGATCGTAAAATTTGGAGTTCATTTGGTGGGTCAAACGTCTGGACAAAATCAGTACGAAATTCTGGGCAGAAAAACGAGATTGAGAAGAAATTCCAACAAAGCAAGTTCAAGACCAGATTTTGTTGAGAGAAGATAGTTTCTTAATTTTATTTTGTCTTAGATATGTAATTAATTAATAAAAATAGGCCTTAGGAATTTTACTTAGAAAATAATTGTAAAAAGATGATGAGATAAAGGTAAGAGTTTGACTAATCAAATTACTTGTTTCCCAAGTAAACTCTTATCTGAATCCCACATTGCTTAGGAAAGTATTTTAAACTCTTCTTTAGGCCTATATAAAGAGCACAAGGCTCTCATAAACAGCAATCCCTCAAATCCCTCACATCCCTCTCTTCCCCCTCTTCTCTCTTGTTTAGTTTTAGAGTAGATTTAATAGAAATTTTATTTTTATTATTTTGCTTATTTCTTTATTATTTTTAATTCTGATTTTGTTTTCTTTATTTAAATTAATATTGTTTGTGTGTTCTTGCTTGCTAGTTTATAATCTTGATTATTAATTCTGATTTTATATTATTAAAGATTGCTTCTTTGATTGTTTCTTGCATGATATTTGTAATCTTTATAATATTAAACTTGAATTTTATGATCTTGAATATGTCTAGTGAGTAGTTTTCTTATTCAGTTATGAGGTAAATTAATTATTCTTGGGAAAAGCATGTTGTGAGATTCTTGAACCTATTATATAATTGTTGATTAAGTATCCAAGATTCTCTGAGCACATTATAATGGTTGTTTGTTTGATTAGATATGGTGCACACTATTTAGTTAAACTAAATAATCTACCGCCAGATTAAAAACATAAGTCCGTAATTGCTTGTGGAGTTAATCACTAGGGATGGAGGAGAATTAAGGTTTAGATTAAATAAACCGAGCTTATGTGTTTGTTATCTAATGTCAACCCATATCTTTCTTGTTGTTAATGCTGCTACAATTTATATCTAGAGAGCTTGTTCTAGGTAGGTTAAGTAGTTAGAGATTAGTTAAAGAGCTTGTTTTAACTAACGACTCAGTAAGGAAAGATGGTGTAACAGAACTTGTTGTTATGCTACGGTTGACTATTTAATTGACAGTGATATTTTGTAATCAATGATCAACATCAAAATCCAAGAATGATTGATTGCCTCGTAACTGAAGCTTTTTGCTATTTGTTTTTTATATTTAATAATTCTTGTTTTCTTTATTTTAGAATAGTCTCCAAAACCCCTAAATTTCTTCTTTCCCTAAACCCTAAGATTAGATTTTTAATTTAATAATTAACTTAAATAATTCAGTCTCTGTGGGTTCGACCCTTGCTCCGCTATCTACATAGTAGAGTTAGGAAATTTTATTTTTGGTGACTGACGACACTCATCAGTATGAACTTTTCAGTAAACAGTACAGTAACACTTCGAAATCCTGAGGCAAAGCAATATTTTCTGTATTGTCACTTGGTTCAGTAAAACAATTTATTTAAAATCATTAAAATAAGATAAAAGTACTTGTATCATGAAAACATATGCTTTAAAACTTGTTCATCTCTTTCGTAACTTTTCAATATAATCATATATTTCTTTCATAAATCAATTTATTCAAGTCAACCATCAGATAAATACCATATATCAATAGAGAAAGTAAATCTCCAAGAGATTCATGCACAAATCTCATATGCCTTTAGGGACCTCTTATAGGAATCAGGCGTACCTATACAAGATTGGGTATCAATCCTTAAGCCAGTCCTACCTTGTAACAATGGCCATCATCGAAAAGACCACAGTGTACATTGATTAGGTGATAGTTGTGGTATGAGGAAGGTCTAGGGACTCGGTCAAGGTCTCCCAGCCTAATCATATCAATCTCGTATGCATGATCATCAAGGAGCTAACAATCTCATAAAATCATTGTCATATATCCATGAAATCACAATAAAAACCATTTTGATGTAAACTATCTTCAGTCAATCCATAATTATGAATAGGTAAAAATTGTATGTTTTGAATAAAATTTAGTAAGTATTCTCGGTGCATAAATAAACATTTAAAATATTTTTCCTTTGCTTAAACATCAGGTAATTTTGAGTAAGTACTTAAAACAATCAAAAATAAATATTTGTGCTTGTAAAACATGCTACGTAAAAGATGCAGTCTTGGTAACAAATAGTCATTGGAAAAATTTGGAATATTTTTGAGATTGGAAATTTATCTAATTTAGTCTGGATACTTGAAACATAGGCTCAAGGTTCCTTTTACAAAATTTCAATAGTATGACAACTGTAACTATCCTAAACTGTAGTTTATATTTTATCAAAATAGCCACAATTCCCACATGCATGCATAGCGTTCCCGTGCTACTTCTATATATGTTCCTTACCTTAATTTCCACGCTTTGTTATCACGTTAATAACACAACTTAAACCTCTTTAATCTCCCAAACTCAGTGTTGTGCAAAACAATATCGAATTACAGTTAAAGTTTAATTCTTCAATTATAATTAATGTTCTACACTTTGAAATCTTTCTCTTCACCCCATCTCACTATATGAGTAGCATTATTCTTTACAAGAATTTTTGACCTACCGATGCCTTTCTGCTCATAAATTTTATATGTAACCTAACTTAATTCCCTATTCAGAGGTGTAAGGCCCATTTTGTAATTCATTCTATGTTGGTTCTCACAATTTTCCAAAGTTCAGCCCAATTCTGACTCATTTGATAGGGTGGTTTCTTGACCTTTGTACATTAAAAATTATATTACTAATTATAAGGATATTCAAAAATTATGAATTCAAAACCATATGAATTCGAATTCAATTCTCTATTCAGAATGGTAAGTTTCACAATTTTCTTATTTCTGATTCATTTTTAATAATTTCACAAATTCACTCTATTTTCAGGTGTATTATGGCAAATCTGTTTATTGACCTCTATGTACAAATTTGTTTATATCTCAGTGCAGGGTTGTCCAAATTGTGCAAACCCAAATCCATATTAGTTCTAACTCATGTACTGTTCTAGAAATTATGGCTTGTATCCAAATTCAATATGGTCTATTTTCTACAATTTTTCAAAATCAACCATTTGGATCATGTTTTTTGAGCAGAGTGTTTGCATTCATTTGAACATATCTTAAGCTACAGAACTCCAAATTAAGTGATTCCAAAACTTTATTTCTCCTAACTCATAAGGCTATCTACATAATTTTTACAGAATTTATCACATTATAAAACTCTCAAACTGAACATTTAAACAAGAGACTCGGACAGGTCAGTTTCAGCAGATTTGGAATCTTAGTACATACACACACTTAGCATTTTGTTTCTTTCAACTTTACACCCCTTTAGGCATGAGAACATCATTTTTCCCTTAGGAAACCCTCATAACAGAAACCCTAACATATCCATACAATTTGATTTGCTTCAAATTCCAACCACAAACATGTTAAACAAGTGCAAAACAACCATATTCAGCCATTAAATCAAACTAAAGCTGTCTCTCTCACCTTCGACCATGGCAGAAAATTCAGCTGCTGAAAGAGCCCTCAAATGGTTGATTTAGCCTTCCAAATTCTTGGTATAGATAGCTCTCATGGAGAGGAACAATTTTGGTTTAGACAGTAAATTGATTTGGTGGCTGGATCATGGGGCTTTACAAAGGTTTTTCTATTTACAAAACTTGGAAATTTTCTAGTTCTCTTGGGTAGCAATGGTGACCAACTGAAGAGTGCTGGAAAAGTGGAGAAAATTCTCCAAATATCTTGAATTTTTTATAATATTTAATGATAAAAATATCAGCCATCTGCAAGAAGACAATTTTGCCTCTTAACAATTTCTATATTTACAACTATGCCATGCTATTATTTTATTATCTTCCCATTCCAGATTTTTAGTTTTATTTTTATTATATTTTATTTGTTTAGGTCAATTCTGGTCAATCATTGATCAATTTGACCAGCCACCTATAAAAAGACCATAATACCCTTATGCATTTCTATTATTTCCAATTATGCCTTAACATTATTTTAATATTTTTAAATTTAGATTTTATATTTTATATTTATTATTTTTCATATATTCAGGTCAAAATGGTCAAATGTTGACTCCCAAGGTGGATTGACCAGTCATAGATAGTGAAATTACCAAACTACCCCTAAACGAAAGCTTTTAGCTTCTTTCGCATTATTTTTAGCACTTTCACATAATTTAGTTCACAGGCTGGATTCACATGAAACTTCTTTACACGGGGATTTTCCTATAACTGACTGTGTGTCCGAAGTCAATTTAGTTTGATTGTTATTCAAAAAAGTTCTTCCGAGCTATGGATAAAATTATCATTTTTGAATTTGTTGCACATAAACCTAGGTGTACTCATCTTAAAGAATTTCGAAAGGTAGTCTTCTTGCCCTTTAGGCATTTCGAGCTCAAATTTCACATTTTGCCACTTCGGAGACCATCCAGGTTGCGGATTGTCCTGTGGGCCCACTTGAGAGTTTTCTCGATAGTTCCACAACATACGAAATTTAGTTTTTGGAACTTGACTTAATATTCTAATTCAACACCTTTAATAGGTATGGGAAGAACAGAGAAATTTAGGATCTCACACATAAGCTCAAGCGAATTACTAGATTTCTCTTATTATAGATAAATTGGATCTTAAAACTCTACAATTTTATGTAATTACCATTTGGATGATTTAGAACGATAAGAACAATGAATTATAATTTATATGGTGATGCAAGAAGGTGTCCACAAAGATCAAGTATGTTTTTTAATCACTATATGGAGGAATATAACTCTGCCAATAGAATGGGAATAACTCAGAATATGAGTTAGCACCAGATATGTAAACCACCTAAACTTAGTTTCATAAGGCAAATTTCGATGCCTCTGCTGATTTAGGAACCAAAAGTAGGGAAATAAGAGTTGTAATAAGGGATTCTATTTGCTAGTTTATGGGAGCTCATGTCATAAGAGTGACATGGATATGTGATCTACTGGTCATGGAATTAATGACAACATTCATGACATTATTGTTTGCAATGGAAATGGTTTCAAACAGATTATGTTATAGGGGATGCCTTAAGTGTGATTCAAAAACTTAAATATGGTGAAGCTGATTGATGAAGGAGTATATGCACCTAAGGACAATATAGTCTTTCACCATTGATAATGACCTAACAGAGGAGATGCTCGCATCACTTGACCTGATACCTGGATGGTCTCGGTATGTCAAGCGTTAACCTACTGCGTACGAGAGCAACCACCTCGAGACTAAGGGGTCACGTTGGGACTTAGCTCCCACGTCATCTAGATTTTGAACCTTATTTTCTCGCCTAAATGGGTTAGAACTTGAGGTCCAACGTGGAAAGGTCTCTCTAGTACTATTTGACCACATAAGATCCACGTATTAAGGGAAATCCATGCAGACCTGATATGTTTGGAAGCCTAACTAACCTATATAAGATTTTCCAGTGTCACTGTGGGGGAAGGAATCTTCTTGACCCTACACTAGAAACCCTAACTCCCACTTCAACCCTTAAAATCTCTTTTCCACCTACTATTCTCCCTACCATTTCTTTTCGGTCCTCAAAGCCATTCTCGGCAAAAACATTTTAGCGCACCAAGTAAGGGGCTGTTTTTTTAGTTTTGTTGAGAATGGCTCCTAGAAAGAAGGTGGTGGAAGACAGGCCCAACTAACACACAGAAGAACCACCCTAATCAACGAACTCCTCTCATGGTTGAATAGTTTCACTTACTAATGCAACAACTCAAAAGCCTCACAGAACTGGTCTAAAGTGTCATTACCCCTGCTCCAACACCGAGACAGCACCGAGACAATCGTTAACAACCATTAAGATCTGAGAACAACCAACCCCTTTCCCATGAGTCCTTACCACCTGAAGAAGAAGCAAATGCTAGCTCTTCCTCTATATTAGAGATATTGGAAAAAATCAAGGCCAAAAAGCACAACCCTTTTGGTTCTTGACGGGAACCTAGGAATTCCTCCTCCACCCCCAAATAGAGGAACTAGCCTAGAACCACCTCAAAGACAGAATGGAGGCAATGGAAAAGTAGCTACAAGATAAAATAATGGTGCATATGGATGAGTTGAGGTTACTGGAAACATCACTATTCTTGGAGGAGATCGACCATGCTCAGCCCCAGTTTGGCTTTAAGATGCATGTTATCGAAGCCTATGATGGTACTTCTAACACTTTGGATCACTTAGAGCTCTTCTATGCTAACATGTCTATACAGGGGTAGATGACCTTTTATTATGTAAAGCGTTCTTGGCCATACTAAAACGTGTAGCTTGAGCTTGGCACTCTGCTCTCACACCTCGATCAATTAACTCATTCAAAGAGCTCAAGCACTTTTTTCTCACTCATTTCATTAGTAGCCGACAAGCCAAAAAAACTACTCTTAGCTTAATGACCTTGAAGTAGAGGCCTGAGGAGTCGTTGAGAGATTATGTCATGAGGTTCAATGCATCAGCTCTCTAGGTCAAAGACCTAGAGCAATCTATGGTCATTGTTGGGTTAAAGAATGGCCTCACGGACGATGAGTTATTTCAAGCTTTCTCTCTAGCTAGAACCCCCCAAAACTTTGCCAAAACTCTTACATAGAGCTGAAAAATATATTAATGCAAAATAGACTATGGCCACCAAGCTTGGTAAAGAGGAAGAGAAGGATAAGCACAGAAGCTATTGAAAAGGAGGCGTAGAGGGCAAGAAAGGCTAAAGAGGAAAGAAATTCAACAAGATAAGTGGTTACTTAGGAAGGAAAAGCCCGGAGAGGAGATATGACCATTACACTCCCTTAAACACTACAAGAGAGAGGATCTTGATGCAAATTAAGAGAGACCCACAATTGAAATGGCCTAAGCGCATGAAACCAAACCCCTAAAGGTCTAACATAAAAGGTTCGCATTTCATCTCGACCATCACGACCATGGTCACTCAACAGAAAAGTGCACCGACCTAATAATGAGATAGAAAACCTTGTGAGAAGAGGTCACCTGCATAGATTTGTACAAAACAGCCTAAGGTATGAGTTTAGGAAAGGGCGATATCAACCAGGAAATCGTAATGTATACAATGGTTGACCTAGATGTGGTTACGCAATACCCCGGGCTACCAATAATGGCAATGGCTGAAATGTCAGGCCTAATCGACCTGGAGTGAGAAGGAGGGAAGAGGTGAACAACCAACCCACAGCGAGCATAATCAATGTCAATATTAAAGGTGCTCTGAGCTAGGTAAGAAAGAAGGTAGATTGAGCTATAATAATGGCTATGGGATCTCTAGCCAAGAAACCAAAGTCTCAACAGATGATTAAAAAGCCATTGAATCCCCCATGATGATGCCATTCTGGTTAATGCTATCATCTATAATCATGTAGTAAGGAGAATCTACTTTGATAATGGAAGTGCTAGTGATGTATTGTACTACGAGGCGATGAGAAGCATGGGAATCACGGAAGATTAGCTTAAACCAAACCCAACACCTTGGTAGGGATTGGGAATTAATAGGCTCCAATGCTAGAGAACATCATCCTTCCAGTTACTTTAGAAACTAAACCAAAGACCATCACGGCTATGGTGGATTTCATGGTGGTCATAATCACTTCAGCCTACGATACAATCCTAAGAAGACCTAGTTAGATGGCAATAAGGGTGGTTAGATCTGTTGGATTATGCCCTTAGAACCATTCATTAGACGATTGACTTTGGCATTATTTATGTATCATGACATTTTATTTATTATTGTTCATTATTATATTTGTTTTATAACTGCGTAATGTAATCTTATATGATAATGTCCTTAGAATAGTAATAACACACTATTCTTAAAATATCCCTAGTCAAGTATTATTGTGAACAAGGATAACAATGATACGATAAGACTAGTATGTGGTTGACTGATGACCATTGTCATGGATATAGGATATCAAGTCATCACATAGGTACATGTTAGAGAATATGTACTGGATCGACCCTCCATGAGAACACTACATGGATTGTTATATGAGTGTCATAAGCGATTTCATAGTGATGATGGTGTATGTGATCCTTTGACTTGAGATCATCAGAGATCCCAACATAGAGAAATTGCATACTTTAATGCTGCTAGATGTCATTCGTAACAGGATGGACTATAAAGGTAGTAATTGGGTATGCCTTGATCTATGTAGAGGGATGTTGAGTGATCAAGATAGAATTTATCCCTCTTATATAACAAGAGTGATGTCTTGGGCCCTTTGATAGAGTGAGACTAAGAAATGCATGGCCGTGCTCGAATAAGTCAATATGAGATATTGATTTTATTTGTTTAATTAGTTTACTCAGGAATCAAGAAACGCTGATTAGACTATACAAGTGTGACACATTCCATGACTTGTGTCTAATCAAGACATCAAAGGATAAAGGGATTAGACTACACGGTAACATCTATCACGAGTAAGGTTATATCGAGTCATTGACATTCTCGTTACATGGGTAGCAATGATGTGTTGCTAGATACCGCTCATTGCCTGTGACAATTTTGTCATTGCCATTGTTTTGAGAACCTATTGGGTTGCACACTTAGAACGGATCAATGAGGAGCTTAATTAATCCTATTCTGAATTGGATTAAGGATATAACTAATCCTATTCTGAATTGGATTAGGGATATAACTAATCCTATTCTAAGTAGGATTAGAGTTCTGTTTGGCAGTAAATTTTAGGGTAAAATTTACTGCCTATAAAAGGATGTTTTTTGAAACATAGCCGCACAACAATTAGAAAAACAGAAAAGTAGTCTTTTAATCGAAGCTAGCAGTTCGGTTATAAAGAATCAAAAACGCTCCTTAAGGCTTCTGATCGTGAGACGTTCAAGAGTCGTGAGATCCATTCGTGTGGATACCATAGAGGCAGGAACGAAAGGTTGTTGCTTGTGACTCGACCAACGACAGAAATCAAAGAAAACTTTAGGTAAAATCTCAAAACCCTAATCAGGCAACTCTCCGAATCGATCTGGTGGAGGTCGAATGATTTAAATTCCGCTGCATGTATGTTTCGGTTTCCTTCAAGATCCACCCTGCACTTAAAGATAAAGTTTCCTACTCCCCATGGGAGCAGAGAAGTTCGAGGAGACCAATGCATGGCTTAGAGGTGTTACATGACAACATTAAAGGTAAAGGGAAAAAGTAATGAAACACTCACCTAGGAGTTCTTCACCAAAGGCTTCAGCTTGATTTGAGTCGACCTGAACCAACAGATGAGCTTGCCAACATCCCTTTTGACATATTGGATCCATGTAAGTTTATGCAGATCAACTACAAGTTAGAAAGAAAGGATGAGCTCATAGAGTTGATTATAAAGAATGCTGACTTATTCCCGTGAAGGCCAGAAGATATGCTTGGGGTAGACATCAGGGATATGGTCCATCATCTAAATGTTGACCTAGAAGCTAAACCAGTGTATCAAAAGAATAGGTGTTTGCGCCAGAGAAGTAAGAGGCAATCAATGAAGAAGTATCCAAACTCTTTGACGCAAGTTTCATTAGGGAACCTTATTACCTATAATGGTTGGCAAACGTAGTAATGGTAAAGAAGCAAAATGAGAAATGGAGGATATGTGTGGTCTTCATTGATCTTAATAAGGCCTGCCTAAAGGACAAAACCCTTTGCCAAGCATTGACGAGTTAGTAGATAACAGTGCAAAGCACGAATTGCTTAGCTTCATGGATGTTTACTGTGGTTATAGTCAGATAAGGATGATGGAAGAGGACAAAGAGAATATGTTGTTTGTAACCGAGAAGGGTCTATATTGATACAAGGTCATGCCATTCGACCTTAAGAATGCCAGGATTACATACCAAAGATTGGTGATTAGAATCTTTAAGGATTAGATTGGGAAAAGTATGGAGGTATATGTCGACAACATGATTGTTAAAAGTCCAACATAGGAAGCACATCAGGAAGACCTGAAAAAAGCATTTGAGGTTGTTAAAAGTCCAACATAGGAAGCACATCTAGAAGACCTGAAAAAAGCATTTGAGGTCTTAAGGAGACACAATACGAGACTTAGTCAAGCAAAATGTGCCTTTGGAGTCATCTCAGAAAAGTTTTTAGAATTCATGGTTAAGTACAGAGGGATTGAAGCCAACCCTTGGAAGGTTCATGCCATCTTGGAAATGAACGCGCGAACCTCAATTAAAGAAGTACAGAGACTTACAGAAAGAATAACAGCCCTAAGCAGGTTTTTGTCCAAGTCAGCTGACAAATGCCTCTCTTTTTTCAAAATCCTGAAGAATGTCCACGACTTTAAGTAGACCGAGCAATGTCAAAATGCCTTTGACAAACTCAAGGTTTTCCTTTGCTTTCCACCAATCCTATCAAAGCCTCAAGCTGGAGAACCCCTATATGTGTACTTAGTGATGAAGGACTAAGCAGTTAGCTCGATCTTGATAAGAGAAGAGGTCGGGTCCAATGACTTGTGTACTTCACCAACAAACTGTTATAAAGAGCAGAACTAAATTACCAAAGAATTGAGAAGCTAAACTAGCTTTGGTCATTAGCGTGGAAGCTCAAGCCCTACTCATTTTCTATCACCATCTTGACCGATCAACCACTCAGGCAAGTTCTTTAAAAATTTAAACTATTAAGAACATTAATTAAATGGGCCATAGAGCTTAGTGAATTCGATTTGTATATTAAGCCCCAGGCAACTCTTAAGTCACAAGTGATAACTGATTTTTTAGTCGAATGTGTGACTTGATGTAAGGATATTGAGGAAGAGCTAAAAAAGGAAGAGCTGGTAGAAAAATAGGCATGGAAAATTTATGTTGATGACTCACCAAACAACAAAAGAAGTGGTGCAGGACTTATTCTTATCAGCCCAAAAAGTATAAAATTCTAATATGTTCTAAGATTCAAATTTACAGCATCCAATAATGAAGCCGAGTATAAGGCTGTGAGACCCGAATTTGTTACACTGTACACCATAATTGTAAATGATTGATAGTGGAAATAAATTATTTAATGAACTTAAATAAATATTGAAGGTGGATTTCCACTTTTCATTATGGAATTTATTGGAACTATAATTTATAATATGATGTATATGAATTGAAAAGAAAATTATTTAGTGTACATGTGTTATTTTTATTGGTTGAAATATACCTTAAAGGAAGTATGCCTTAAGAAAGGCAAAATGAAGATATGAAACAGCAGCCGAAAATGGTGGACTGCACTCCACCCTTGTGCCGTGAACTGTATGACTAAACAGGGGAAAATAAAATGCAGTATAATGAGATAAATTGGAAGAGGAATCTAGGCGTAATATGAAGCTAAATTTCTATTGGCTGAAATAGGTCAAAAAGAAGAAACATGTAGCAGAAAACGAGAGGTAGTCTTGTATGATGGTTTCATGTGAATGCATTTAAGGATAAGAAACAAGAAGAGAAGGGAATAATAAATGTGCCATGAAAGTTGACCTGCTCGTCCGTCTCTTTTGTAGCCCTCGTACTGCATAGCTGAGAATATAGTAAAGAGGGGGAAATAAAGTCAAAACGGACTGTAGTAGGAAAGCTTCTTCACCGTTCCTTGTTGCCATTTTTCTTCATCAATTTAATGCATGTATGACTTAAAAGGATGAAACATGAAGGGATAGGTGAATAGGTGGTAAATTCTTATTGGATTTGCATGGCTATATAAGAAGGAATACATGGGAAAATCGACTTATGCAACCTTCTTCTTTGAAAAACCACTCTACTGCTTCTCGCTCATTCTGTTTTACTACAAGTTTAGGTCTTGTCACTTCTGTTCCTTCCATATGTGAGCCATGAAATTTCATCCTCTAGTTAGCTAAACCATTTCTCCATCAATTGAAGAGCTAAGGAATAAGCAAAGTGATGCTAACGTGAGACAGAAAACACTTTGTTCTGGAAATGCAACTCAGTCAAGGTGAGTTCCATATTCCGTTGGTTCTCTTGATGTTTATTGGTATATTTCTATGTTTTACACCGTAAGAAACATAGATATAGCTTTATTTTAGTTAAATCCTGTTAGGATATAAGAACTAGAACAAGATGTGGTCTACAAAATAATCGAGAATAAACAAAGAAAGTGCTGGAAACGGTGTAAAAGGGGATGAGAAATAGGTGAGCTCAGCATTAATAGGTGAGCCTACCTCTAAAAAAAAAGCTATGTATGGCGAGCTCTCATGCATATGCATAGCGAGCTGATTTGTGGGCGAGTTCCCACGTATAAGCCAATCTATGAATGGCGACTTATATTAGGCGAGCTAGTGGATTTGTCTCAAGTTTCGCCAAAGTGTTGGAAACATTCGAACAGAATATATGTTGATGGTCTTGATAATTTATTTTGCAGCTGGGAATTGAGGATTGGTAAAGGCGATCGGGAAGCTAGGCTTCGTAAGACTAGGTAAGGGAGATGTGTGTGAAGTGAATGCATGTTCTGTGGAGTTAAATTTTATAGAAATATTGACAAAATGATTTGGTTTGAAACATGCATTGGTTTGATAAACTGTTTTCACAGACCATGATTTGGGCGAGTTATAAAGTCGACCCCTATGTTGTTTTCTGGGCGAGCCAAAGAAAGGTGACCCCTGTTTTAATAAAATCCGGGCGTGCCAAAGATAGGCGACCCCTTTGTGATATTTCGAGAGCCAAAAATGGGTGACTCCTTGGTTTTAAAAGATTAATGTTTATGGGCGATCCCTAATAATCTTATGGGCGACCCCGAACCATTGAGTTATATTTTAGCCTTCGGACGAATATTTTTATGGGCGAGCTAATCATGGGAAAACCGTGATGAGCCGTGGAACTTATGTTTTTATCACTCGAAAAATGGTGAAATTACTTGTTGTTTTTACTGTGGTTGTAAACAGAAAATATAATACCTTTTTGAAAAATAATCATTTTAAAGAAATGATGAAATATGTGAAATATTCCTTAAAGGTTCTTTATGAGATATAAATTGATTTTTGAGACTTTAGGCCCCGAGTTTCATGCGCTACTATTCATGTGGTTGATTGACCCGCCAAGTCATCAGAGGTCTCGAGGTCACTTGGCAAGTGTACCCGATGACCACCTATAGATTATGGTCATAGATCTAGCTATGTCCCAGTGAGGACGATTACTGGGTTCCTTCGGGAACGATGATAGCATGATTTAATTGTAAGATGATGCCTAGTCTCAACTTACTTATTTCTGTTTACTGAAAGGATTTCCTGAATCCCATTTACTATTTAATATACTATATCGTAAACTGTTTAGACAGTAATTTGAATATTAAAGACTATTCACTATATCCACTATTTTCCTACTAGGTATGCTGTTAAGGAAAATAATCATTTTGTGGTATATAGTTTTGGTTTTGTAAAGCAACATACAACTCCTTTTACTGAGCACGTTGTCACTCACCCCTTATTTCCACTCCACAGTTCATTGATTTTGGATTAAGAGATTTACCTTCCAGAGATTATCGACTGCTAGAGTCAGCAGATATTCGATATCGAAGGCATATGATTTTCTTTTACATATTCAATGAATTTTTACAGTACTACTTTTAATAGAAGGGAATGTATATATCTTAAGGAAGTAATGTAACAATTCATATTTTCATATTGGTACGATGAATAAGAGTACTAATTATTACTAAAGTGATTAACAGATTGTTAAGTATTACTGATAGCCCAACCGGTGAAAGTAGGTAAATGTGAGTAAATATTGTGTATTACTGTAGGTTCAGGATGTTACAGATTTAATGGTATCAGAGCAGGATTGGTCGGATGTCTAGTAATGCTTAAAATGAAAAGTGAATAGTAAACATTCCTGGTAGTACTGTATAATCGAATGTATAATAGAAATACAAATTATAAGTGAATTAAATGATCTCTGTGGTGCAGATATGAGTGGAAGAAGGGCGACACGCTCAGCTAAAGGTAGAGGCCAAGGTAGGCCGACACAGATTCGAGAGTCGCAGACACCAAAACCCGCCCCAAGACCTACACGTCCTCTACAGCCAAAGAGCATTGATGCTCGTGTAAACCGGGTAGAGAGGTTAGTAGCCGATTTCATGGCTATGTATTAGGCGGATAGAGCAGCGGATAGGGCGGAGAGGGAGAGAGCAGCAGCTCCCGCAGTTGCACCAATTTCGCCACAACCGGTACCAGTTGTACCCGAGCCTCAGCCTATTCCACCACCGGTACCTCAGCCACAGGTAGCTCCACCACAGCCATTGATTCAGCCACCTAGAGATGTGGAGTCGTATTGTGATGTCACTTTGGTACGATCATTTAGGAAGATGGATCCACCTAAGTTTAAAGGTGCTAGGGATCCATTGATGGCGGAGCAATGGGTTATTGCTATAGAGAAGTTATTAAGGATTATGAGGTGTACGAAGACCGAGAAGGCAGGTCTAGCAGTGTTCTAGTTGACAGATGATGCGGAGCACTGGTGGAAGGCTACTCAGATAGTATTGTTCTCCCAGCATCAGGATATTACTTGGGAGATTTTTGTAGATGCCTTTAGACGAAGGTATATCCCAGACACTGCCCAGCAGAAACTACAACAAGAGTTTATGGATTTAACTCAGGGAAGTATGGCAGTGGACGAGTATGAGGCTAAGTTTACCACCTTGAGCCGATTTGATTCACAGACCAGTGCTAATGAGAGACATAAGATCGAGAGATTTAAGGCTGGTTTGAGACCCTCCATCAGATCGAAGCTAGCCCCATTCGATATTGTGACATATGATGAGGAAGTACGACAGGCTCAGCTATGTGAGAGGGATTTTGAGCAGTACCATATAGAGGCTAGTGGTAAAAGCAAGAGTAAAGGTAAAGATAAGGGTAAGAGATTTTTGGAGAATAGATATAGTAGGGAGCAGCCTAAGAGGACTAGATCTTCAGGCATACAAATTTCAGAGGGACGATTCACTAGATCAATAGTTTCTACCCCTGCTAGTGGCCCCACAACTACTCAGAGGAGTGTTGCGACTTTTTGTAGACATTGTGGAAGGTCGCATGGTTCACGCCCTTGCCCTTTGATGTCTAAGGTATGTTTTAGATGTGGACAGATGGGGCACTTTATCAGGAATTGTTCGATGTTTAGGGAGTCAGCTACTTCTACTATTCCTCTTGCATTACCTCAGATAGCGGCACCGACAGCTCCGAGTGAGCCAGAGAAGGCGACACCCTCACAGCCTAGGCTGGCGACGGTCGCAGAGAAGGGTAAAAAGGTTGTGACTCAGGGTCGGGTGTACGCGATGGATCAGGAGACTGCCGACGCCTCTATCGATGTGATTAAAGGTAAAGTTTATCTCTTTGATATCCCCGTAATTGCTTTATTTGATCCGAGTTCTACCCGTTCGTTCTTATCGTCTGCATGTGCTAACAAGACCTCAGTAGAGCCGGAGTATTAGGGTATACCTTGCAAGTGAATAACCCTTTTAAAGATTTCCAGAAGACAAATATTGTATATAGGAATTGTAAATTGACTATAGGAGATAAGGTTATGTAACATCCCAAAACTACTGTACATCATGATACATATTCATAACTTACACTTAATTATCGGTTGGGCTGTCTATGATGCTTAACAACTTCTACTACATTATTATGTAAATATGAATTATAAAAGTCTCTTCCTTAACATGTATATACATTCCCTTCTATTTAAAGTAGTACTGTACAACTCTGCTGAATATATAAAAGAATATAACATACCTTCGATGTCAAATCTCAGGAAGGTAAGTCTCTTAGCCAAATCAGTTATCTGTGGAGTGGAAAAATAAGGAATGAGCGACAACGTGCTCAGTAAGGAAGGTGTATGCTGTTTTACAAATATAAAACTATATTCTCAAAACCCCTTAATTATCCTAACGATCAAACTCATTAGGAAATAATGAATATAGTTAACATTTAATAGGATTTAACAGATCCTTTCATAAATCATTTAATTGAGACTAGGCAGCAAATTTAAATCATGCAAAGAACACAAGTCATCCGCTTTTGGGGTGCACCCGTAGGCCATCGCCCCTCACGGCTATCTCATCTAGATGTATGGCCATAATCTGTAGGTGGTCCTCGGGTCCACTTGCCAAGTGACCTCGAGACCGCTGAAGACTTGGCAGGTCCATCAGCCCTGTGACGCCCTAGGGTGCACTCGTTGGTCTATTTGACCCGAGCCATCGCCCTATTTTGGTCACGCAAAGTACATGAATGATAATGCATGAACTCATGGCCTAATGTCTCAAAATCAAGTTATCATATGTACCATTTTCATAAAATGATTTGGTTTCCAAAAGGGTTTATAACTAGTAAAACAACCCTCAAATTCAACATTTTCTATGAGAGAAAGGCCCGTTTGGAGCTGGTTCGCCCTCGGGTAGTTCGCCCAGGGTCAGCTCGCCCATTGGCCACTTCGCCCAATGATCAACTCGCCCAAGGGTCATCTCGCCCAAGGGTCTACTCGTCCAACAAGTTTCACATTTTCTATTTTTCAAAAATATTAATTGAAAATTTGTTTATTTATTTATTTAATTTTCGTTGAGAAAACAACTCATAAATCAGTTCGCCCACTGGTCAATTCGCCAAGGCGGCAAATTATTAGTCGCCCGCCTCATAGCTTTTCAAGAGAAAAGTGTGGCTGGCTGATAACAGTTCGCACGCCTCACATTTAAAACAAAGAGTCGCCCGCCCATATGACATAAAAAGTTCTCAACTTTCAAAACGAAGGCTCTCGCCAGGTTCTCATAAAGTAGAATTCGCTACTTGGCTAGCACGAGTTTTAAACTTAGAACAAAACTACTCGCCCGCCCTCAGTAGCTCGTTCATCAAAACAACATATGGTGACTTGTGGCTCGCCCGAGACCAAAACAGTTTATAAACCAATGCATGCCAGAAATAAAACAATTTCTAATATTTTCTTAACATTTTTACTCCACAGGGCATGCATTTGCATCACATACTACTTCCTTACCTCGTCTGATACAACTTTGCCTCTCGCCCGCCTTCCTCAATTCCCGTCTGCAAGTAAAATTTTAATTTCATTAATATTTTCTTTTCTTAGCAATTTATTTCTAAAACTATTTTCAACCACTTTGGCGAGGTAACAGCTCGCCATTCGCCTAACATAGCTCGCTATCTATTAGCGGCTCATTAATGGGAGTTCGCCCAACATGGAAGCTAAACTCGTCATGCTTATCAATTCAATTAGCCATTCGTGGCTTTTCATTCATAAATGGCCTCGCCCGTGAATTGGATAACGCTTTGGCGAGTTCTCTATTACCTACTCGCCTCATTGGCGATCGCTGGTCCTCGCCCTTACTTCCACATTCCAGATTATCTATAACGATTGGCGAACATGTTCTCGCCCAGTTATATATTGCATTGTACTCGCCGCCCTTTGGGCGAATACTGCTTGCTCGCCTTTTGTTTTTCTTAATCATTTCCATCTAATTTCTTATATCTTCCCACAATATTTAACTACAACCAGGCTATATCTATGATTAAATATCAAGAGAACTATAAAGTTATGAAACTCACCTTTACTAAATTGCTCTTCCAACAACAGAATGCTTTCTTGCCTTTCTTAGCTTTACTTCTCTTGTTACTAAACTCTTCAACACTTTAGAAGGGTTTGGCTAACTAAAAGATGAAATTGCATGGCTCAGTCATGAGGAAAACGGAGGAATGAAAGATGAATATGCAGAGAAACAGAATGGGCGAGAATGAATCTGAGGGAGATGAAGTTTGTTTCCATCGATCTTTCCTCATGAACTCTCCTTATATAGCCCAATATAACCTGTTAGAAGCAACCACCTGTTTCCTTATCTTGTTATCTGTTATCATTGCACGTCCTTCATGCAATTAAAACCCAGAGGATTTGGTGACAAAAGGAACGGCAGTAAGCTTCCCGTTGCAGTCCGTTTCTTCCTTGCTTTTTGACAAATTTCACTTGCCATTTATTGCTCAATCCCCTTGTCAGGAGAGGCAATTGGCGAGAAGTACTTTGCCGCACCTTTCCTTGACTTTTCTCTTTTCTTTTCTTCCCTTCTCCACGCCAACATCTCTTCCAGCCAACGTTGATTGGCTAACATCTCATCCTTTTCTTCATTTTGTCCTATATTCATTACTCTTCTCATTTAATGCTTTCATACTTTTCTTAAATGATTAAATCCCATCTACTCTTTATACACCATATGTACATTATAACATAAAATGAAAAGTGGAAATTCACATTCAGTTATTCTTTGATTTTACTAAAATAATTCATTTCCACTGTCAAAATGTACACATACATTATACAGTATAATAAAATTCGGATTTTACATTATGACAGCTAAACTAATTTTGTTGAATATATATGATTTTGACATCATTTTGGGTATGGATTGGTTAGCTGTGAACCATGTTAGTTTGGATTGTAATACTAAGTTTATTACCTTCTCTAATCCTGAAAAGTACATTGTAAAGTTATTGTAAATTAATAAAAAGTATGTGAATATATGTTTATGAAATAACATATGTACTGAAATAGTGGTTGTGTATGAATGTTTGTGAAGGATATATTGCTAGTGTGGAGGATATAGAGAGGAAACATCCAAAGATTCAAGAGATTCCTGTGGTCAAGGATTTTTCGGATGTATTTTCAGAGGATTTACCAAGGTTATCACCGGATCGAGAGACGGAGTTTATGATCGAGTTGGTACCCGATACGGAGCCGATTCTAGACCCCCATATCGAATGGCACTGACTGAGTTAGAGGAGCTTAAGAAGTAGCTCCAAGAGTTATTAGATAAGGGATTTATACATCCCAGTGTGTCACCATGGGGAGCTCCAGTATTATTTGTTTGAAAAAAGGATGGTTGTCTCCGGTTGTGTATAGATTATCGGATGTTAAATCGGGCTACCATTAAGAATAAGTATCCACTACCCAAGATCGATGACCTATTTGACCAGCTCAGGGGTGCACATGTATTTTCCAAGATAGATCTCTGATCAGGCTATCACCAGTTGAAAATTAAGGAGTCGGATGTGCATAAGACAACATTTGGGACTCACTATGGTCACTATGAGTTCGTGGTGATGCCTTTTGGGTTGACAAATGCCCCTGCAGCTTTTATGAGTTTGATGAATGAGGTGTTCCACCATTTTTGGATAAGTTTGTCATAGTATTTATAGATGACATTCTGATTTATTCAAAGACTCTAGAGGAGCATGAGCAGCATTTGTATATGGTATTACAGACCCTCATAGACCGGAGGTTGTATGCCAAATTCAGTAAGTGTGATTCTGGCTTGACCATATAATCTTTTTGGGACACATAGTGTCGAAGGACAGGGTGTCTGTTGATCCACCCAAGATAGAGGCCATTGTACAGTGGGAAAAGCTTAACACCGTTACTGAGATACGGAGTTTCTTGGGTCTTGTCGGATATTATCGCAGGTTCGTGGAGGGATTTTTCAGACTTGCTGCTCCACTGACATGACTCACACGTAAGGATGTGAAGTTTGAGTGGAATGATGCGTGTGAGTGCAGTTTTCTTGAGCTTAAGAGGAGATTGACTACTGCCCTCGTATTAGCCCTTCCCAGCGGATCAGGTGGATTTATGGTGTATACTAATGCGTCCGCTCAAGGTTTAGGGTGTGTGCTTATGCAGCATGGTCGGGTTATAGCCTATGGTTCTCGGCAGTTGAAGGATCATGAAAGGAATTACCCGACACATGATTTGGAGCTAGTCGCAGTAGTCTTTGCACTGAAGATATGGCAGTATTACTTGTACGGGGAAAATTTTCGAATATATACAGACCATAAAAGTCTGAAGTATATATTCTTGCAGCGAGAATTGAACCTAACGTAGCGACGGTGGATGGAACTGCTAAAGGACTATGATTGTGAGGTTTTGTATCACCTAGGTAAAGCTAATGTAGTAGCAGATGCACTGAGCCGTAAACATGTTGGCATGGTATCTTACATGATGATCAAGGAACATGATTTGATAGAGCAGTTCTCTAGCCTTAGCCTGACGATTAGTTCCTCTAACCAGTATGGATTTACGGCTAGTTTTCGTATAGAGCCAGATTTGATGGATCGGATTAGAGAAGCTCAGAGGAGTGATGATTATTGCATCGGGGTAGCCTGTCAGATTCAGATGGGAGTTGTGTCAGATTTTGAGATTGGCACCGATGGAATACTGAGGTTTAGAGGTAGGATATGTGTTCCCAGAGATCAACAGATTCAAGATGTGATTTTATCAAAGGCCTATACCTCTAGATATACGTTACATCCGGGTAGTACTAAGATGTACTAGAATCTTCGGAGAGTATATTGGTGGCCTAAGATGAAGAAGGACATCGCTGATTTTGTTGCTAGATGTTTGACATGCAAGCAGATTAAGATTGAGCATCAAAAGCCTGCATGTATGCTTCGACCGTTATCGATTCCTACGTGGAAATGGGAGCATGTGACTATGGATTTTGTTATGGGTTTACCACGGACCCGGAAGGGTTATGATGCTATTTGGGTGATTGTAGATAGATTGACTAAGTCTGCTCATTTCTTGGCCATGAGATCTACAGATTCAATTAGTGCCTTAGTCGAATTGTATGTTAGGGAAATAGTGAGATTACTTGGTGTTCCAGTGAGTATTACATCCGATAGGGATTCTCGCTTCACATCTCATTTCTGGGAAAGATTTCAGGAGGCTATGGGATCCTAACTGAATTTTAGCACCGCTTTTCATCCACAGACTGATGGACAGTAGGAGCGTATGATACAGACGCTCGAGGATATATTGAGAGCGTGTGCACTGGACTTTAGAGGCTCATGGGATGATCACTTACCCCTGGCAGAATTTGCTTATAATAATAGCTTTCATACGAGCATTGGCTTGGCACTTTATGAGGCCTTGTATGGCAAACGATGCAGATCCCCGATAACATTGGAAGAAGTGGGAGACCGTAAACTATTAGCTCCCGATTTGGTCGAGCTGGCTTCCCATGATGTGCAAATTATTTGTGAAAGACTCAGAACGGCTCAGAGTCAGCAGAAGAGTTATGTAGATACTAGACGTCGGCCACTAGAATTTGTAGCAGGTGATTATGTCTTCTTAAAGGTCTTACCATTCAAAGGTATAATGAGATTCGGGAAGAAAGGAAAGTTGAGTCCCCGACACATTGGGCCTTATGAGATCTTAGATCGCGTGGGAGATGTGGCATATCAGTTAGCACTACCACTAGAGTTGTCAGGAGTGCATAACATATTCCATGTCTCGATGTTGAGAAAATACCATCTAGATCCTTCTCATGTAATTCGACATGAGCCATTAGAGATCAGAGAGGACATGAGTTACATTGAGAAACCAGTACGGATCTTGGATAGGAAGGATAAGGTATTGCGATCTAAGATGATTCCTTTGGTTAAAGTGCTCTGGCAGTATCATACTGAGAAGGAGGTTACTTTGGAGTTAGAGAGCCTTATGCGTAAGAGATATCCAGAGCTCTTTCAGTGACAAGTCTGGGTGAAATTTGGAGGACCAAATTTCTTAAGGTGGGGAGAAATGTGAGACCCGAATTTGTTACACTGTACACCATAATTGTAAATGATTGATAGTGGAAATAAATTATTTAATAGACTTAAATAAATATTGAAGGTGGATTTCCACTTTTCATTATGGAATTTATTGGAACTATAATTTATAATATGGTGTATATGAATTGAAAAGAAAATTATTTAGTGTACATGTGTTATTTTTATTGGTTGAAATATACCTTAAAGGAAGTATGCCTTAAGAAAGCCAAAATGAAGACATGAAACAACAGCCGAAAATGGTGGACTGAACGCCACCCCTGCTGCAGTGAACTGTATGACTAAAAAGGGGAAAATAAAATGCAGTATAATGAGATAAATTGGAAGAGGAATCTAGGCGTAATATGAAGCTAAATTTCTATTGGCTGAAATGGGTCAAAAAGAAGAAACATGTAGCAGAAAACGAGAGGTAGTCTTGTATGATGGTTTTATGTGAATGCATTTAAGGATAAGAAACAAGAAGAGAAGGGAATAATAAATGTGCTGTGAAAGTTGACCTGCTCGTCCGTCTTTTTTGTAGCCCTCGTACTGCATAGCTAAGAATATAGTAAGGAGGGGGAAATAAAGTCAAAACGGATTGCAGTAGGAAAGCTTCTTCATCATTCCTTGTTGCCGTTTTTCTTCACCAATTTAATGCATGTATGACTTAAAGGGATGAAACATGATGGGATAGGTGATGGTAAATTCTTATTGGATTTGCATGGCTATATAAGAAGGAATACATCAGAAAATCGACTTATGCAACCTTCTTCTTCGAAAAACCACTCTACTGCTTCTCGCTCATTCTGTTTTACTGCAAGTTCAGGTCTTATCACTTCGTAAAGGCGATCGAGAAGCTAGGCTTCGTAAGACCAGGTAAGGGAGATGTGTGTGAAGTGAATGCATGTTCTGTAGAGTTAAATTTTATGGAAATATTGAGAAAATGATTTGGTTTGAAACATGCATTGGTTTGATAAACTGTTTTCCACAGACCATGATTTGGGCGAGTTATAAAGTCGACCCCTATGTTGTTTTCTGGATGAGCCAAAGAAAGGTGACCCCTGTTTTAATAAAATCCGAGCAAGCCAAAGATAGGCGTCCCCTTTGTGATATTTTAGGGAGCCAAAAGTGGACGACCCCTTGGTTTTAAAAGATTAATGTTTATGGGCGATCCCTAATAATCTTATGGGCGACCCCGAACCATTGAGTTATATTTCAGCCTTCGGACGAATATTTTTATGGGCGAGCTGATCATGGGCAAATCGTGATGGGCGAGCTGACCATGGGTGAGCCATGGAACTTATGTTTTTATCACTCAAAAAATGCTGAAATTACTGGCTGTTTTTACTGTTGTTGTAAACAGAAAACATAATACCTTTTTGGAAAATAATCATTTTAAAGAAATGATGAAATATGTGAAATATTCCTTAAAGGTTCTTTATGAGATATAAATTGATTTTTGAGACTT
This sequence comes from Heritiera littoralis, assembly GCA_031772115.1. Classification (NCBI taxonomy): domain Eukaryota; kingdom Viridiplantae; phylum Streptophyta; class Magnoliopsida; order Malvales; family Malvaceae; genus Heritiera; species Heritiera littoralis. The sequence continues at coordinate 192,175 of JAPDPK010000144.1, read as the reverse complement.
TAGGCCCCGAGTTTCATACGCTACTATTCATGTGGCTGATTGACTCGCCAAGTCATCAGAAGTCTCGAGGTCACCTGGCAAGTGTACCCGAGGACCACTTATAGATTATGGCCATAGATCTAGCTGTGTCCCAGTGAGGACGATTACTAGGTTCCTTCGAGAACGATGTGTTCTACAGGAACGATGATAGCATGATTTAATTGTAGGGTGATGCCTAGTCTCAACTTACTGATTTCTGTTTACTGAAAGGATTTCCTTAATCCTATTTACTGTTTACTATACTATATCGTAAACTGTTTAGCCAGTAATTTTAATATTAAAGACTGTTCACTATTTCTACTGTTTTCCTATTAGGTATGCTGTTAAGGAAAATAATCATTTTGTGGTATATAGTTTTGGTTTTGTAAAGCAGCATACAACTCATTTACTGAGCACGTTGTCGCTCACCCCTTATTTCCACTCCACAGGTCGTTGATTTTGGATTAAGAGATTTACCTTCCAGAGATTATCGATCGCTAGAGTCAGCAGATATTCGATATCGAAGGTATATGATTTTCTTTTATATATTCAGTGAATTTGTATAGTACTACTTTTAATAGAAGGGAATGTATATATCTTAAGGAAGTAATGTAACAATTCATATTTCCATATTGGTATGATGAATAAGAGTACTAATTATTTACCAAAGTGATTAACAGATTGTTAAGTATTACTGACAGCCCAACCGGTGGAAGTAGGTAAATGTGAGTAAATATTGTGTATTACTGTAGGTTCAGGATGTTACAAAGGCTCTTATTATAGGGCTAAGGTTAGCGAAAGTGCTAGAGATAGAAGTGCTAGTAATGTTTAGCGATTCCCAGCTAGTAGTAAACTAGATTAATGAAAAATTCAAAGCTAAAGGAAAGACTATGGTGAAATACTTGGGAAAGGTGAAACTACTCTTGCAAAACTTTAAGAAGTACAACATAAGAAGGATCCCGAGGTCAGAAAACATCATGGCTGACTTTTTATCTAAGTTGGCCACATGATCCAGCTCAGACCTGGTATCTTGGGTACTTGCGAAAGAGGTAGAACAAAGGAGTATAGATGAGGAGAAGGAAATCAACCAAATTGAGGAAGAGGTGGAGTCATGGATGAGTCTTCTCATTAAGTACTTAATCACCGAAGAGCTGTTAGAAGAAAAAATACAACTAGGGCCTGAAGAGGAAAGCACCGAGATACATCATCATTAACAACGCATTGTACAGAAGATCATTTAATCTACCATATCTGAAGTGTTTGAACCCCTTGGAGGTCGAGTATACGGTAAGAGAGGTGCATGAAGCGATTTATGGCAACCACCTTGGGCCTAAGGCTCTCTTGTACAAAATATTAAGGTAAGGTATTATTGGCTCACGATGATTAAGGATGATATCTAACTGGTGAAAAGGTATGATAAGTGCTAGAGGTTCGCAATCATTCAACACCAACCTTCCACTAACCTTACCCCAATCATAAGCCCATGGCCCTTCATGCAATGTGGAATGGATTTGCTCGAACCATTTCAATTGCCTCTGGCAAAGAAGGTTTGCCTTGGTGTCTATTAATTATTTCACTAAATAGATCGAAGTTGAAGTTCTGGCAATAACCACAAAAAAGCAAGTTGAAAATTTTTGTTGGAAAAATATTATGTGTAGGTTTGGCCTACCAAAGGTAATCATCACCAACAATGGGAAATAGTTCGATAACCCAAGGTTCAAAAGCTGGCGCGAGTATTTGGACATTAACCTACGACTCACATTAGTTGCACATCCTTAGGCAAATGGCCAAGATGAAGCTACCAATAGAATGATTTTGGATGCACTAAAGAAGAGGTTGAATGAAGCCAAAGGTGCATGGGTAGACAAACTACTAGGAGTGTGATAACCGCGAATTTTCGAATTTTGATATTATTTGTTCAGAAATTTAATTTTAATGCGAAAGATAAATTAAAGTAAATAAATAAATTATTTACAAGATGGAATATTGTAGGAAATTCCGTAAGCGATAAAGTTGAGGAAATTAATTTGGATAAATTTAAATCCAAATTAAATAAGAAATGAAGAGGAGAAATTAATTGGATATTAAGAAATCCAAAATTAACTGAAATAAAAATGCGTATAAGGATATATTTATATAATTAGATTATATAAATATATCTGCATATGTTTTTATATAAATACATATGTATATATATGAATTATAGTATATATTATAAAATTATATATACTATTTTATATCAAATGAATACATATGTATATTAGTATACATTTATGTATATAAATTAATATATATAAAATATATATTAATTTAAATTAAAGTGTATAGATATATATATAAATTACTAATACAAATTATATATATCTATATGTTGGATTATGCCCTTAGAACCATTCATTAGATGATTGACTTTGGCATTTTTTTATGTATCATGACATTTTATTTATCATAGTTCATTATTATATTTGTCTTATAACTGCGTAATATAATCTTATATAATAATGTCCTTAGAATAGTAATAACACACTATTCTTAAAATATCCCTAGTCAAGTATTATTGTGAACAAGGATAACAATGATACGATAAGACTAGTATGTGGTTGACTGATGACCATTGTCATGGATATAGGATATCAAGTCAGCACATAGGTACATGTTAGAGAACTATGTACTGGATCGACCCTCCATGAGAACGCTACATGGATTGTTATATGAATGTCATAAGCGATTCTCATAGTGATGATGGTGTATGTGATCCTTTGACTTGAGATCATCAGAGATCCCAACATAGAGAATTGCATACTTTAATGCTGCTAGATGTCATTCGTAACAGGATGGACTATAAAGGTAGTAATTGGGTATGCCTTGATCTATGTAGAGGGATGTTGAGTGATCAAGATAGGATTTATCCCTCTTATATAACAAGAGTGATGTCTTGGGCCCTTTGATAGAGTGAGACTAAGAAATGCATGGCCGTGCTCGAATAAGTCAATATGAGATATTGATTTTATTTGTTTAATTAGTCTACTCAGGAATCAAGAAACGCTGATTAGACTATACAAGTGTGACACATTCCATGACTTGTGTCTAATCAAGACATCATAGGATAAAGGGATTAAACTACACGGTAACATCTATCACGAGTAAGGTTATGTCGAGTCATTGACATTCTCGTTACATGGGTAGCAATGATGTGTTGCTAGATACCGCTCATTGCCTGTGACAATTTTGTCATTGCCATTGTTTTGAGAACCTATTGGGTCGCACACTTAGAACGGATCAATGAGGAGCTTAATTAATCCTATTCTGAATTGGATTAAGGATATAACTAATCCTATTCTGAATTGGATTAGGGATATAACTAATCTTATTCTAAGTAGGATTAGAGTTCTGTTTGGCAGTAAATTTTAGGGTAAAATTTACTGCCTATAAAAGGGATGTTTTTCTAAAACATAGCCGCACTTTTTAAAACAAAAAAAAAACATTCCTTTTAATCGAAGCTAGCAATTCGGTTATAAGGAATTTAAAAGCTCTTTAAGGCTTCTGATCGTGAGACGTTCAAGAGTCGTGAGATCCGTTCGTGTGGATACCGTAGAGGCAGGAACGAAAAGTTGCTGCTTGTGACTCGACCAACGACAGAAAATTCAGAGAAAACGTCAGGTAAAATCTCGAAACCCTAATCAGGCAACTCTCCGAATCGATCTTGGTGGAGGCCGAATGATTTAAATTCCGCTGCGTGTTGTTTCGGTTTCCTTCACTATATATATTAATATGGTGTATTTATATATATAGTTATATATATAAATATAAAAGATAATATATATAATAAAAGAAAATTATATATATTATAAAAAAATGTAAAACAAAAAGGGGATCGGGACCCCATTTCTGTCTAAAACCAGAAGAAGCATAAGGGAGCCGACCCCGTCAGCAGCCACCAGAAGGGAAGAGGAGAGAGGGGCGTCACTGGCTAGATGAGAGGGAAGAGGGAAGTGATTGGCGACGACCTGAAACGGAAAAGAGAGAAGCGAAATCGAACGGAAAAACCGAGAAGAGAGGAGAGAAAGGAATCGGAGGTGCCGGCCGATCCAGGCACCGCCACCCCAACCTCAAGTTCGGCGAAGGTGAAGGGAAGATGTCACGACCCGAAGGCCGTGACTTTCCTTTATGCTTATACTTTTCTTAGTCTACAATTTATGGACTAAATTTTTCTTTTTCATTTTAAGGTTTGTATTCGGTGTCAGTGTAGTTATTATACTATCTCGGTGACCTATAGTTATTCCATTTAGATATTTAACAACCACGGAAACGGTTCTTAGTTACATCCCGACTTGTTAAACAGAATATGTACTGTGCATCAATTTAAGTCTTACATGTAAACAAGTATTTTATAAGAAACATATACCTCAGAAGACTAGTACCAAGTCCATATACCGTCTCTGATGCCCACTGAGCAGCTCACATGGCAAATGCTAACTTCAATAATCTGAAAGAGATGAAATTTAGTGGGGTGAGCAAAACCACGGCTCAGTAAGATACTAATATAAATACATGAGTAGGATTACACTGTCTTAAACTGCAATGCTTAAAACTTGTAAGGATGCAATTACAGTTAATCCTTTCTCATCGATACATCTCATTATCACTTCTCATTTTCACTTTTCATTTCATAATCATACTTTGGTATGCTATCATCTCATATCAATTCTCATATTTACTTTTCATTTCGTAATCATTTTTCTGTATTCTATCATCTCTTATCGATTCTCATATCATCTCTTATCCATTCTCATATTGTGGATCATGATCACGGTGATACGAAGTCATAATTCTCTTCGTGTATTTCTATATTCATGTTTCATATCATATCATGACATCATATAGATGAAATATCGTTACCACCGAGTCATGGTACTCCTCATATATTCTTCATGTTTAATTGAGATATCCTATCGAGTCACTTTACATTTAACAATCATATTCTCGTCTTATATCAATTCATATCACTTATCGTATGGGAATTTATGATCACGATAGAGTAAGATCAGAATTCTCTTCATATCAATCTTATGTTCATATATATCATATCATGTCATCGTATAGATGAAACATCATTAACATCGAGTCACAACATTCCTCATGGAATTCTCATATACTAAGCATATTATCATATCAGGGTTTAATATGCAATTCATGTAATTTTTCTGTATAAACTGCTATCATTTCAAATCATATCATATATACTTTAGGACATGCTCAACATATGAATTTTCAATTTATTTTAAGTTTGCCTTTAAGGCATAATCGAAACATATTCAATTTCAATTCATGTATTCGTTTTCAGAGCATGTCTAAAACATGTGCGGTTTTAAAACATTTTTCATATACTATAAATCATATCAGTTTTAGAGTTCATATCAAATCAATCTATACTCTAAACCGCATGTCGTTTCAAATTCGACACAAAATCGTATATAAATCATGTAAGTGTCGAAATCATTTATCATATACTTTTAAAACATTTACTGTAAATCATACCAGGTCTAGAGTTCATATCAAATCAAACTATACTCTAGACCGCATATTATGCCATGTTCGACACAAAATCACATATAAATCATATAAGTGTCAAATTTATATCTCATGGACTTTTAAAACATGTTTAAAACATGTACTGTTTCAAAACATATTTCATTTCAAATCTATTTCATGTATAGTATAAATCATGTCAAGTCAAGAGTTCATATCAATAAAATCATATTCTAGACTTCATATCATATCGGTTAGAGACTAGGCTAGATCCCTATCATCTCTCTATCAATAAAGACTTAAATCACTGTAGCTAGCAGTGAAAATCGTGTCATCATCCCCTGGAAACCAACTAGGGCGCTATCTATGGCCATAGACCTCATCTCTCTCAGCCCCACTGATCAGGCGTGACTGAGACCTGTCCACGACTATTGTCGAACAAGCATCTCTGCCTAATGAGCAAAGCTCTAATTAGGCAGTTTCCACTATGCTTTATTGAATTCATTCTTTTAGGGTACCTACAATCTCATAAAACATTTAAATCTTTATCTTTCTTTTCTATATCATGTAAAGCATATGGTAAAATTCTGTATGAGATTTCATATATCAAAATATATATCTACCATATACTTTCATTTCAAAACAAATCAATACTTTTCAGTATTCATATAAACATTATTATAATGCTTCAAGTTATAAGAAGGCATGCTTAAATGCGATGCTATAAAACATTTCAGTATGCAGCTTCGGTAATATTTTCATCAAATACGCTGAAGCGATTCATTTAACTTATCACCATCAATTATTCGATTTCAAGACTTTCTTTCTGTCAAATCAGTAAATCACTATTCAAATCATTCAAGATTCATTTCATTCGATATTCAGATTGTTCAATACTCTAATTATTTAATAACCAGATCACTTGGTATTCAAACCATTCGGTATTCAATATCCTTTTTCGATAATTATCAACTATAATAATTATTTGTACATTTTATTATCGATACTAGAACCACATCATTAGTGTGAATCCTCTTAGTATCTATGAGCATCTAAATATCATGTTTCCATATAGCCATCAGGATACTGAAATTATGAATTACTAATATCCTCATTCAATATCTATTTTAGAGTCGACATCGAGGATCATGGAACCACAAGATCAATAATTGCTTATCAAATCCATTTATGGTTTGACCTATTGGTACATATTCAGAATTTTCGAATTGCGATTCAATTTCATCCACTATCATAAAATCATATCACAATCCTTAATTCAATTTTTGATTGACAATTTACCACTTAAAAGAATTTGCCAATTTCCACTATCAACAGTGTTTCAATCATTTAAGTCGCCTTGCGACAATCCATATTACTGCGACAATCTCAGTTCACATCTATTTAACATCGATATCACAATCATACCACTAAGACGGTCCATTTATTTGAATCTATCAATTCTATAATCGTCACTCGATTGATAATTCCGCAATTCTATCATTCGACCATCTATATCACACTTCGATTTTTCTCTTTTAAGTTGTAACATATAATCATCGTCACTTTTATCCGTGATCTGTCTAATAAGTAATTCCACCTCAATCTCAACTTGATACCATTTGTGATATTAAAATTACTTAATTTATAGATTCTATAAGATTTAAACCATATAATTCATCACATTATCGTTTTCAACGATCTATCTTCTCATCGATTTCAATATCAAACTCTTTCGGTAATATCATAAAATCCTTTCAATATTTATTTTCAATAATTATCTCCAAGATTCCATTTAGGTGAGAAACTTAATCTTTTTCCTCCGATATTTTCCTAAAAATTTCGGCAGCATAACGGCTTAATTTTTTTACTAAACCTCCTGCATGGAAAATAGTTTATAATTACAGCCATTGATTCTCACCAATTTTTACCTCTTACTAAGACCCCGACAATCAGTTGTAGGTCCTCTTAGCATTTTAGCAAATCAATTTAAATCGATGCATCATGTGAAAAAAATCACAATACCATTAAAAAGCATTCCATCAATACATCATATAACATCATAAATCCCACATACAATATAATGCTACCAAGGCTTTATAAGAGTATCTTACTTGTTCGCCAAAGCTTAGCGCACTTTTCGATTTTCAAGCCTTGCCGAACTCCACCTTTCGTCTCATTTCTGTTTTGCTACAATTTCATTAATTGACACATTTTCATTTAGAAAATAATCCAACAACTTCTAATAAATTCCATAGAAATATAGCAAAACTTTTAGTTTTCCTTACCCATTTCTTCTTCTTCTTCCTTTTTCTTTTCCTTTTTCTTTTTCTTTTCTTTTCTTCTTTTTTTTCTTTTTCTTTCTCCTTCTTTCTCTTTTTCTTTTCATTTCTTCTTTTTCCTTTCTTTCTTTTTGTTTTCTTTTTTTTTTCCTGGCCGGATCGGGTCGGGCCTGGGCGGATCGGGTCAGGCGAGTCGGATTGGGTTGGCCAGGTCAGGCGGGTCGGATCGGGTTGGACCGGTTCCGCCAGTTCAATCTTCGCTTGGCCGGTTCACCCACCTGCGGCCACCATTTCCGGTGGTTCGGCCACCCTACAGCATCCCGCGGTTGCCCCGAAGCCGGATCTGGCCTCCATTTCCCGAAAGGCGGCACCGGCGGTGGTGGATCTGGAGGTGGTGGTTCGGCTCTTTTCTCCTCCACGTTTCTCCTTCCTCCGCTGTTTCCTTCACCATCGGGCCCTCCTTACCTCTCCCTTAAGCTTCTGCCGTCGACATGGGTGGTGTGGCAGTGGCCAGATCGGCGGCACCGCCACTTTTCCTTTTCTCTTTTTCCCTCTTTTCCTCTCAGTTTCTCTCTTCTGTTTTCGCTTCGGGCCGCCCAATTTTTCCTTCCTTTCCGCCTCGCGCCGTCACCGTTGCTTCTTCTCTCGCCGGCGGTGTCGCTCCTCTTCCCTTTTTCTCCTTTGGCAGGCGTCGTCCGGTGCTTTCCCTTTTTAGTTTTCCTCTTCTGTTTGACAAACAAAAGAGGAAATGTGGGAATCGGGTTCCCCGATTCCCACTTCTCTTTTTTTTCTATTATTTTTTTTATATAATTATATTCATATATTATATATATTTATTTACTATATTTGATATATATAATTTGTATAAACCATATATATATACTTTAATTAAAAACACTATACATATATTTCATATGTATATTTATATATATACAAGTATATATATATTTCATATATAAACCATTTATATATATGTATACTTTAATTAAAATTTCTATATATATTTCATATATATATATATATATATACATAAATGTACAAAAATTAACATATATATTCAATGATATAAAAATGGTATTTCAACATATGATATATATACATATATTCCATATATGAATGTATATATTTATTTAAAAATATATTTATATAATAACCTTATATAAATATATATAGAATTACATATCTTTATTTCTGATTAAATTTGGATTTCTTTATATCCAATTATTTTCTCCTTTTTCTTATTTATTTTGGATTTCCATTCATCCAAGTTAAATTTTTTTCGGATACCTTATATTTATTTCGAAAATTCTCGGTCTTCACATCCTCCCCACCTTAAGAAATTTGGTCCTCCGAATTTTAACTTATATTAGAGGTGGTACGGTTCCCTATACCTATGGTTCCTATCCTCTCAATCATCTTTTAAGTAATATCACTAGCATACTTTCAACATCCGAATCACCTTTTATACCATTACATATCATTTTTCCACCATATATTCATACTCCCTAAAATTTCTTATCACCTTGGGAGTTATCACTTTCTATCTCTTTTCACAAAATAGCTGTTTCACACCATTTATCATCCGTTTCTCTCATTTGGTGCCAAGTCGATATAATTTGGTAACTATCGTTTACCGATTTAATCAGTAGTATGTAATTGTCCCAGTAGCCTTTAAATCTCATGCATCCGCTCTCTCAACATATCTTCGAGCGTTTCCACATTACGCTCGAATTTTCATATCAATATGGAGCGATGCCGTCAATAAATTTGGAATCTCAAAACCTTTTACTATTTTTCATAAACATATAGTAATTCAAGATTCCATCACATGTAATGCTCACTGGAACTTCACATACACTCTCTCCGTTTCATATTTATAATTCGACTAAGGCATTAGAGAAATCTAGAAGTCTGAAAATGGAAAAGTGATTCAATTTGATCAACCAGTCTATAATCACTTCCATAATATCATATTTCTTTTGGGTTTCATATTATCCCACAACACTCATTGTCGCATTAATAAATCAAGGCTGCACCTCATTGCAGACTTTACTGTTAATCATCTCTTGCCATAAATGCAACATTTATCAATCATTTTCTCTCTATATCTCTTTTCATGTAGTATTCTTATTACATCATTATATAATAATATAATATATCCCTATATCATTATATGGAAGATAATGGAATGATTATATAAAATATGATCGATATGTAAATTGAGAAGGATTGAAAGAGGTCAAGAAATGGCCAATGAAAATGATCGAACAAAAATATACGACTTGATTGAAAGTGCAATTCCATCTTAATTTTTTTATTGTGAGGCCCGTATCCTAGTGGCCCATGCCTCACTCAACCGTATTATTGTCAAGGCCCAGCCCGTATCACCAAGCCGTCGACTGGCATCCCCTTGGCCCTTCGGCCCCAGGTTTACCTCGACTCAACCATATTGTCCGCTCTGGATTCTAGAGGTGGCCCCCGTCAGTTCAGCTGACGTGGCACTTAGGTCCTCACGGATTTCTTTCGCGTCTGCCACTACTAGAACCCCTTACCACTTGTAAGTGTCAAGTAACGACTAACCATTGGACCGAAGTCAAGGGTTCGAGTAGCGACGGACGCGAAAGAAATCCGTGAGGACCTAAGTGCCACGTCAGCTGAACTGACAGGGGCCACCTCTAGAATCTAGAGCGGACAATACGGTTGAGTCGAGGTAAACCTGGGGCCGATGGGCCAAGGGGATGCCAGCCGACGGGCTGGTGATACGGGCTGGGCCTTGATAATAAAACGCACGTTTTATTGTGAGGCCCGTATCCTAGTGGCCCATACCCCACTCAACCGTATTATTGTCAAGGCCCAGCTCGTATCACCAGGCCGTCGGCTGGCATCCCCTTGGCCCTTCGGCCCCAGGTTTACCTCAACTCAACCGTATTGTCCGCTCTGGATTCTAGAGGTGGCCCCCGTCAGTTCAGCTGACGTGGCACTTAGGTCCTCACGGATTTCTTTCGTGTCTGCCGCTACTCGAACCCCTTACCACTTGTAAGTGTCGAGTAACGACTAACCATTGGACCTAGGTCCAATGGTTAGTCGTTACTCGACACTTACAAGTGGTAAGGGGTTCGAGTAGCGGTGGTAAGGGGTAAAGGAGGCCACCGGTGAGGCCAAGAACGACAAAGGAGGAACGACGAAGAGGGAGAAGAGGCTGAACCTAAACCGATTAGATCTGCCACCGTGCCACCAATCCGGGATGAACGGAGGCCAAATCCAGCTTCACCATGACGTCAGCTAGCTGTGGAGCCGCCGAATCGGCTACTGGAGGAGAACCGGCGATAAGGGAGGCTGACCGGTCTGAACCGGTCTGACCAAAAAAGAAAAGAAAAAAGGGAAAAAGAAAAAAAAGAAAAGAAAAGAAAAAAAGAAAAGAAAAGAGGAAAAGAAGAAAGAGAGAGAAAAAGGGAGAATTTTCTGGAATTCAAAAATTCCCTGGTATTCGGAAATCCGAAAAATCTTGGACATTCAGTAAGGATTTCGGAAATTATTTCCGAGTAATTTATTTAAATAAATTATGGAAAATTCTAATTTTCAGAATTTGAATTCCAGAAAATTATTCTCGGCGAACGAGATGATGGAATCGGAAAAGATGAACACGGGCACGACTGATAACGAAGAAGTCGCCAACCCGGGATAGGTAAGGGATGCATGTGATGATTCATCGGCTGAAAATTTGTGATGACGTACTGGTTGAAAATATAAACTATATTTTCCGTACATGAGGCTAGCCAATCTGCAGCCGTTGTACTGCCGAAAAATATTAGAAAATTATCGAAAATCATAATAAATGGTTTTATGTCACGAGAAACGATTTTCAACCACGAAAATCGAGAAAATGAATATTTTCATAAAAACATGAATAAAATGAAAGTGATTTTAAAATATTCATGTTTTCGATATCGGTGATAATGAAATCACCGAAAATTCTCATGATATGTAAATTACATGATTATTTTACATGAATTGAATTTCATGAAACGATTTACATGAGATGAATTATATGACTTAATTTACATGAAGTGGTGTGCATTGATTTACATGAAATGAATTTCAAGAAAGGATTTATATGAATTAAATTAAATGAAAAGAATTACATGAAAGGAATTACATGAAATGATTTAATTGAAAATGATTTCTACTGTTAATCGCTATTTGAATTTGATTTCTACTGTTAAATGAATGAATTATGAAAATGTTTTGAGACAGTCGTTTGTTAGTGATCATGCGTAGTGTTATATGACTGCGAGACCTGATCAGTCTGCAGGTTTATTATATTGTATATGACTGTGAGAATTATGGTCAAAACCCACAGGTTTACGCAGTGAGCACCTGACCAGTGCGAACTGTGAGTGTTGACGATGGCCATTTGTTATAGTGATCGTCCCTTCGGGGATAGTGATAGTGATAGTGCTAATGCATGATTCTATATAATGATGACTGTCTCCACCGATTGATTATTGAATTGTTTAAATATCGATTTGACTGAAGTGAAAAGAAAGAAAAAGTTTACAGTGAATGACAGTAAATGATAATTTTAAATGAAATGATTTTATTGTATTGTTGCTATCTACTGTTTACATGTAATATGATTTGGATGATGACGATTTAAACTAATATTTTTCTAAAAGAATAGATAATATTAGTTATTCTTTCAAAATGCTTTAAATCATAAAAGCATAAAATTTAAAATGCCATGAAATGAAAGGAAAAAAGGATTTAAATTTCAAATGAAATTTATTACTCTCTACAGTTGCTTCTAGGTTCCGAAACAAGACAGGTATTTCAAAATACCTACCTTACTCCATCCAGATCCCTAGTCGACTGTAGTATCCTTCCTACATGTGAGCCTAGAGCCCTTATAGGAAAAATGAAAAAGTTTTTCAGCATATAGATAGCTGAATATCAAGTGAGGCATATAATTCTCTTACTGAGCCGTGGTTTGCTCACCCCTTAATTTTAACATTTCAGATTTCGAGGACTGAGAGTCTAACAATCTAAAGGATCTCGGCTGTGCATTTAGAGACACTGCGTCAGCTAGATTCAATTACATGAGGTATGATCATTTATTTTCTATATTTAGACTTATCTACAATACTACTTTCTTGCGATTTAAGATAGGGGATGTAAACGATAATATGTTTTTAAATGTAATAGCTTAATGAACATGAAAAGTAAAGTATCACAGACAGCCCAACCATATAAGATGTATAGAAAAACGTGAAATAAGGTGGTCATGGGATGTGACAAGGAGTTTTGTGGGTGTTTAGGACAATAGCTAAGGTCCTGATAGGAGAAACCTCTTTCAATCTTGCCTTCAAAATGAGGCTATGATACCTGTGGAGATTGGCACACCAAGCCTTAGGGTATAATTGAGCAACGAGGAAGAGAACGAGGTAGCTCTAAGAAACAAACTTGATTTAATAGAGGAGTAGAGAGATTAGACCCTAGTAAAGATAGCCTCATACCAACAAAAGATATCTAGATATTATAGCAAAAAGGTGAAGCACAAGACAATTATGACAAGAGATCTGGTCTTAAGGAAGGTAGAAGCTTCATGAAGGGATGGAGCAGAGGGAAGTTGGCCCCAAACTAGGAAGGCTCGTATGTCATAAAAGAAATGGTTAAGGCCGAACATTCAAGCTACAAGACATGGATGTGAAGATGATCCCAAGGATATGGAACGCTGATGACCTAAAAATTTACTACCAGAAAAAGTTTTTAGTTTGAAAGATGTTAACTTCATTTCAACCAAAAAGGCATTTTGTAAGAATGATACTCTCGAATGATGACAGCCTTTATAGCTTTTGAAAATTTTGCCTTTCACATCTATCATATGCTTAAAAGATTCTTAAAAATGTTTGTTAGTTTTATCAGGATGAACCTCACATTTAAGTCTATTGATCGGCCTTTCTTCTAATAGGGAAAGGAGCCAAGGTCAGCTCTGGCTTACAAAACTAGGTCAACCATGGCTTACAAAACCAAGTTGGCCATTGCTCACAAAATCAAGTTGGTCTAAGGTCCTAGGTCCGTTAAAAAAACAAAAAAAGTTACAAAGCATTCAGAAAGACTAAGAAAGCATTTAAAATTCTAAGTTATGAATAAGACTTCTTTGATTAAAATTAGCCATAAGCTATTTACAATTCTCAAAGGTTGAAGTGCCAAGTAAACAAAGGCAAAAGTTCCTCACTATGTGAATCTAAAGCTCTACAAGGAATCATAACAAGCAACTGAAAACTACCAAAGCAAAAGTTCCTTATAATATAAAAATCTAAAAAGCAAAAGAAAGCAAAACATAATCTCCTTTGGAAACGATCTCAAGCAGCAGCACCATCTCAAACCTCAGCCTCCTCATCTTCGACCTTAGCTATGGTAGCAATACTAGCCTCATCATCCACTTCGGGTTTGTAGCAAACAGTTTTCAAATCATCAATAGACATCATGGATATGTCCAAGTCGAGATAAACATGCTTGACCTCATCAACGGCCAAGGCAAACACACCTCGAACACCCTTAGTGTTGGCATGTTTTGTTGATGCTTTGAACTCAGGAGTTTTTTGAAAATCAACTAAGACCTCTTGGATAGCCTTCCTGTGTCCTCTTCGTAATTCACTTTAGCTCGGCTCATCTCATCTCTAAGCTTATCTAACTCAACCTTCAACTCTGATATCTTGAGGTCGGCTTGCAATTTCTTTGCTTTTAGGTCTTCTAGATTCTTATTCAAGGAGTGAGCTTTCCCTCGATACGAGCTATAATCACCGTTAAGCTTCTTCACTTGCTCGTCGGTCCTAGTAGCATAAGCTAGAGCCAGCCAGGCGTGATAAAGACTAGCACTAGAATTGATCGAGCAAAGAAAATTCATTTTATATTTGTCTACAAGAATAAACAAATCAATCAGCAAACAAAGAAAAACCTAAGGGCAAAGTAATAAGGAAGAGGAAAGATACTAACCTACTAGAGGGATAATCCCTTTGGCTATCTTGTGCGCCACGGAGGCAATATCAAAAGCACTGTCAAAAAGAGCCAAGTTAACCACCAACTGAACAGTTGTAGGAGCTGCAACCTCCTTAGGAGGGAGAGAAAGGAGCTTACTGGCCTTCATTGACTAGGCTCCCTTACATCGATAGCTGAGGCTTTCCTTTTGGAAGACTTGGAACCCCCAGCTCGGCTCGATCTCGTCATTGGTGCCAATAACTGCCCCCCTGAGCTAGTATGCTTGAGAGTCAGTTAGATGAAGTCAAAAACATTAAAAGGCTTTGAAGCACCCTGATTGCCATAACTGCAACAAAAGAACAAAAAGTTTATTAAACTTATAAAAATGGTAAAGAATTAAAGGAAAGCATAGATTACTAGGTTTTCTTTCTGACTCGAGAGGACTTAAAACCTCAAGAGAGGTTAAATGCTCGACATCTGAAAGGATCCTCTTGTAGTCCCTCAACCCATTTATTTTAGAATAAGCCCTCAACTCTTCCTCAAAAATTAGATTGACCTCGTCAGCCCTATCTCTCATGGAACCTCAACTAGTACTGACCTCCCACCATGGGGATCAATCAAACAAAAATAATGAAGTTTTCAAGTTTTATTGGAAGATGGAATATTAGTAAATAGTTTCCTAAGAGGATGGGCTGTTGCATAATACCAGCTCTTGTCAAAAGGACTGACCTTTATTGAGAACAACGATTTGAACAACCTAAGGGTTAAAGGAAAACCTAAACTCTCACACAAAACTATAAAGCCCACGATGTGACGCCAGCTATTGGGCAGGAGCTAGGATGCAGCTAGACCATACGAATTTAAAAGTTCAACTATAAATGGGTGTAATGGAAACTTAAGACTAGACAAAACTGAATCGCGGTAAACCCATGACCTATTTTTACCCCGGTCTTAGGTCACGCGATCCATGTAGTGAAGATGATCTATCTTATAAGAGGAAGGGACGAGCCCGTCCCCAACCAACTCGACAAAATTCATTTTTGTAAAAAGATTAGGACCTATCTTGGGAAGAGCCCCACCTTTTAACGCTTTCATTGTTCAAAGAGAAGCTTTATGAGAAAAAGGACCTCTATGATTAATCTGACCTAAATCATGAATTGGAACACCTGAAGCACGAAGACTATCCTCTAAAGCTTGCTTTCCTCAGCAGATATTGGATCAAGCCAACGGAGTCCCTGCGGGACCACTTCAAGTAAATACTGGACAGGAGAAGTCGAGGCAAAAGATGCAGCACCTTCAAAGTCTTTGGCCCCTCCTGAGATGACCCCATTATGCCTAACCTTAAGCTCCTTAAGGAACTCAAAACTTTCCTCACTTGGCTAATCAACTATTTCAAAAGAAAGGAGAGGACATTGAGAGAGACATACCTAATACTTAACGCTAAAGAGCCAAACCAAAAGAGACGGAGTAGAAGAGTAGAAACTTTGAGAACAAGGAAAACAAATTTTTTGACTGAGTGGTGAAAATGAGGAAAAGCACCCGTTTTATAGAAAAGATGGGGTAGCCTAAAAGTTACCTAGGACCTATGGTTTAAAATGGACCGAAGGATTTACTTAAAGTAAATACTTAGAGGGCCAAGATTTCGCCACATAGCAACAATGCAAAAACCAAGAGACCTTAGAGAGAAGCCCTACCAAGGCTAGGTTAGGTCAGCTCTCAACCCTAGGAAGCACGCAGCCACACCTCATGGTGGTGCGAAAGTGTGACAACCAAAAATTTTCCCACTTTTGGAATTATGAATTATGAAAATTTAATTTTTGATGTTAATGGACAATTTAAAGCAGATAAATAAATTTATTTATTAGATTGGAATATTTTGAATTATGGTACTTGATCAATTGATGAATTGGAGATTTTATATTTGGGAATTAATTTTGGTATATACGAATTTAAAACTTAAAGAAATAGAAATATATAGTAAATAAGTATATATTATGCATTATTCTGTATACCTAAATAAATGTACATACTTACATACATACATACATACATCAAGAAATAAAAATATATACGTCATTATAAATATATACAAACTTATACGTGCATATATAAACAATAAAGATTATTTTATTAAAATATATATAATAAGTAATGAAATATGTAAATATATGTTTTAAGGATTATATATAATATATATAAATTATATATAAATATGTCTTTAATATATATTGGCTATGTAGTAAATATCAATTTTAAGTATATATAAATATACATAAATACATGTTATAAATATATATAATTGCTAATATAAAATATATTTATAAAAAAAGAAAAGAAAGAAATTTTGGCAAGCTTCCTACCAATATGCATATGCAAACTTATATAAAAGAAAAGAAAGAAAGAAAAGAAAGGAGAATTGATTGGGAGGGGAGCTAGGATCATCATCGGCCAAGGAAGGGAGGAAAGGCTAGCCGACAACATTAGAGGAGAGAAGAGAAAGAGCAAATCAAAGAGAAGAAAGAAAGGAAGGAAAAGGGAAGGAAAGAAAATGAAGAGGAAGGGAAAGGAACCATTGGTTGCCAACCGAACTAGGGCAAATCTGATCGGATCAAGAGGTGTTGATGACTAGGAAAGGGGAAAAAGAAGAGGAAGGGTCGCCGACGCTACTGCCATCATGGCTGTTTTTGGTTCCACGCACTACCGCCAGCCAATCTATAGAGGAAAAGAAGAATGGCCACATCGAACCACCTTGGTCGCTGCCAGAGTGACTGAACCGAGCGGCGGCAAAGAAGCAGGAACCAAATGGCAAAGGAAGGGCTGAACCAAGTCTAAACCAGTTTAGCCAAAAAAGAAAAAGAAAGAAAAAAAAAAGAAGACAGAAGTGGAAGAAGGGTAAAATATTTTATTTTATTTATTTTTATTTATTTAATAAATTGTTAAATAGTTTGTGAAATTTCCTAAGTGTGAATATGGATTTGAAATTGTAGAGATAATACAAGTGGTGATTTGAGCTCAACCGAGCTTGAGAGAAATTAAAGCGCAATCTTTGTCACTAGGTAAGTTACTTATATAAAATAATCTATGTAATATTGTGATTTGTTAGATATGTGAAATTTTTGGAAAATGATTTGCTGATAATGTAAAACTGTTGGAAAGTGATTTGGCTATTATATGAGATTGTTGAAAAAATGGTTTGACTATGGTTCAATATTTGATATTTTTGGCATGGCTATTTAATACATGTTGTTAGAGTATTGATTGAGTATTATTAGAGCATGGCATAACATTGGTAGGATATAAATGGAATGTGAATAATAGTTGTTGGAGTAGTGGACTTGAAATTAATTGGTTTCGTGAATTTTGGAAGGAATGAAATAGTTTTGTGAAATTTCGAGATTAACCTTAAGTAAGATATTTCTATAAGTCAGAATTAAACTTACATTGTACAATAACGAATTGGTTTGCAATATTATGATATGTCGTTAGGAATGTCTAAATTGTTGTGATAATACAAGATTATAATTGTTAGGTGATGAGAACATTATTGGGGTATGAATTTAATATGTTTGCAAATTATGAGATAAATGTAACATGTTAATGGAATATAAGAATGGTATCGAATTCTTATTGGAAACTTTAAATAGTATTTGACCTTATATCAATTGTGGGAGATGATAAGTGTAAAGTTATTTTGTATATTCGGTCAAGTAGGAAAAAGAAGATTACCATGCTTAATCTATTAATATAACGGTTAAAGAATGCGGTATAGATGAATATAAGACTGTTGTGAAGTCAGATTTTAAAAAAGAAGTTTTTGACTATTGTTGTTGTTTGGGCATCCGGTAGGAAGTTGACTAGATTTTCTGTTGTATTAGGAAATATAAAAGACCTTGGAGTTTAGAACATCCTTTTTAAAAAGGAATGTTGAAATTTGATTATATTTTGATATTATTTTGCAACCCCATGTAAGTGGTGTTAAGGAAACAATAAGCAAATATATGCTCGCTTATCTGCATTCTTATTGGAGTTGATTTTGTATACTGCATTGTGATTGGAATCAGTAAGGAATATATATAAGGAATGTACGAGATATTTGAAGTGGATTTAAAATCAACTGCATTAGGTTTTATAAACTGTGTTTGCTTTGCAGGAGGTTTTAAAAAATTTATACCGTTATGCTACCGAATTTTCGTAAAAACAATAGTTATAACGACTAGGTTGGGAACTTACAAAACTCCTCAAGAACATGGATTTGAAATTTGATTTTTGCTGGAAACTTATTTAATTGCATGTTTTAAGGATTTGTGACTTTTCTATTTTTTAATTTTTAGTTTTATGAACTTATTACAAATTATGGCATTTGAAAATTGGTTTTCTTTATAGATGTTGGAAATTATTAAGTTTTGATATTTGGATATAACTCTGATTTATTTGAAAATTTTGTTTATTTGTTTTGTGAACTTTTATGAATATAGGTATAATTTGATTTATTGATTTAAATTCCAAACTATGAAACTTCATGTTTTGAGACATTGGCTAATCGTAATCTTGCAATATCTAGATTGCTTTATAATTTTGGATTCGACAGTATCTGGACTGTAGTGTGACCTTCGAGTTACCCTACGGCATTTGTATCTGATATCTATTATCTGAGCTCATATTACTGTGTGATTTGATCTAGTCCAGAACAGTCATAGATGACACCTCATCAATGTTCACTGTAGACCACTTGGACTATGGCCATATATCTATTTGATTATTATACTTATGAGATACCTTTGCTGCTTGATGTATATCGAGTTATTGTCATGTCTCCACTTTCTGTTATTTTCTATATTATTTTCTGAACTTCTATTATCTAAACTTTGAATTTTGAAATGTTTTGATACAAATTATATAATTTGATTTAAATTACGATGTAATTTCTGAATTTGACTATTTAACGCTATCTGCATAGCATGACTTTGCCAAATAAATTTTTGTTATACTGATTTGATTTATCTTTGATTTTGAAATACATGAATTCCTTCTTTGATGAATTTCTCATACATCTCTATGGCTTAGGTGTTAGGAAAAGGGACAAGGAAAGTGCTCTAAAGCATCCTTCCAACTCAGCCTTAAACCCCTTACGAGCTGTAGAGAAAAATTTTTTGAATCCTCTATTTTAGAAATATCCTTTACATTTTGTGCTTATGAATCATTTTCAGATACTTGCATATAGTTTACAATATCTGTATCTTTATATGTGCTTTTTACTAGGTGTAAGCTCACCCTCCCTTACTTTCACCTCACATATTATCTATAATAGTAGCTGATTTAGTAAGAGAGGACTTTTGACTGTATTTCCTTAAAGGTTTTTGCTTTATATCTTAGAGGTATAATCGTGCAGCTCTTTATGTATCCAGATTCAGTTTGTACAGTACATTAGCCATGTAAACGAGAAGTAAACTGGATGTCAAGTAGAGTTTGGGTTTTATGGCAACTAGTGTAGATGTAAACTTAACGATAATGGAATGGTTTTAATTAGATTAGATTAGATTAAATTGAGATAAAAAAAAATGTATACCTTTTGTAAATGATTGAACTGTAACCAATCTGAATTATTGGATATTAACTAAGTTTAGCTTAATAATGGAATTGGGACACTAAGCAGAACCTAACCAAATGAAATAAAAGGAAAAAGTCAGTTCCGATTTTCAAAAATTGGGCTTGACAGAAGTGGTATCAGAGTCAGGTTAGCTTGATGTGCATTAGTGTCAATAAGTCAGAAATAGTTTACATCCCTTAAGTACTATATATATCTGGATATAAATTGCGATTGATGTTTAAAAATGCATTATGATATTTGTTCTGTATAGGAAACATATGACTATTTAGAATATAAAATTAGATTTTGAATGAGATAAGTATTGAATGATTGAGAGTCATTGTTAAGGATAGCTTTTGCTTTCAAGGAGATTAAATGATTGTATACTATATGATTGATGGAGAAACCTATATTGATTGAAATGTGCCACAAAATTGTTAACGAAAAGTATAAGCATTGTATGGAAATACAGATATGGATGAATGGAAGGATTGAGTTTTAGGTATAAATAGCGATTGAAAAGTGATTATGTGTAGTAATGATATAGATTTATAGAAGTGATAATGGAATGATCTAGTATATTTGGTTTGAGGAATAGGCTATGTGATGGCGTAAAGTTTGAACTATATAAACTTTGGAAACTTTACAATTTGAACTACATAGTTTTAATTTACAATGAAGCCCTTCCTTTTTATAATGTTGAGGTTGAGCACAACATGAAATAAAATTTGAAACTTTGAGTGAATATCGGAGATATTGAGGGCATGTCGTGTGGAGGGACTATTGAGATGAAATTCTAAGTTATAATATCGAGTGTCTCATTATAACATCATTCTTATCTCAGTTTGATGGTTCTTTACTGATAAGAGAATGGATGTTGCAATGTTTGAAAGTACGAGGTGCATATGAGTCATGATTGATCGAATAGTTGAATTTTGAGGTTAATATGAAGCAAATATGATCTTTAGAATAAGTGGTGATAGGTGAATTAAATTTTGAGATTTTCTAGACTTTGAGATTATATGTATATTAGGAATGATAAAGAAATGTGTCCTTAAACTTTGATATAATTTTGATAAATTTGGAGGACCAAATTTTCTAAGGTAGAGAGGATGTGATAATCGAAAATTTTCTCAGTTTTGGAATTATGAACTTTGAAAATTTAATTTCTGATGTTAATGGACAAATTAGAATAGATAAATAAATTTATTTATGGAATTAGAATATTTTGAATTATGATACTTGATCAATCGATGAATTGGAGATTTAATATTTGGGAATTAATTTTGGGTACTAAGGAATTTAAAATTTAAAGAAGTAAAAATATATAGTAAATAAATATATATTATACGTTATTCCTTATACCTAAATAAATGTACATACATATATACATACATACATATCAAGAAATAAAAAATATATATGTCATTAAAAATATGTACAAACTTATACGTACATATATAAACAATAAAGATTATTTTATTAAAATATATATATATATATATATATATATATATAAAAAATAAGTAATGAAATATGCAAATATATGTTTTAAGGATTATATATAATATATATAAATTATATATAAATATGTTTTTAATATAGATTAGCTATGTAGTAAATATAAATTTTAAGTATATAATATATATAAATACATGCTATAAATATTTATAATTGCTAATATAAAATTCATTTATAATATATTTATATTTGTATAAATATATTTATAAAGAAAAAAAAAAGAAAACAAAGAAATTTCGGCAAGCTTCCTACTAGTCTACATATGTAGACTTATCTAAAAAAAAGAGAGAGGAAATTGATTGGAGGGGAGAGCTAGGATCGTCGCTGGCTGAGGAAGGGAAGAAAGGTTGGTTGGCAATAGTGGAAGAGAGAGGAGAAAAAGCATATCAGAGAGAAAAAGGAAAGGAAGGAAAAGAGAAGGAAAGAAAAAGAATAGGAAGGGGAAGGAATCATCGATTATCAGTCGAACCAGGGTAGATCTAACTTGATCGAGAGGTACTGGTAGCCAGGAGAGGGAAAGAAGAGGAGGAAGGGCCGTTGACACTACTGCCATCATAGCCGCCTTTGGTTCCACGTGCTGCCACCAGTCGATCTGGAGAGGAAGAGAAAAACAGCATGCTAAACCACCTTGGCTGTAGCCAAAGTGATTGAATCGAGCAGCAACACGGAAGCAAGAGCCAAAGCGGCAAAAGAAAGGCTGAACTAGTTCTAAATTAGTTCAGCTAGAAAAGGAAAAAAAGAAAAAAAACAAAGAAGAAGAAGACAAAAGTAGAAGTAGGATAAAATATTTTATTTATTTTTATTTATTTAATAAATTGTTAAATAGTTTGTGAATTTTCTTAAGCATTGATATGGATTTGGAATTGTAGGGATAAAACAAGTGGTGATTTGAGCTCGAACAAGCTTGAGAGAGATTAAATCGCAAGATTTGTCACTAGGTAAATTACGTATATAAAATAGTTTATGTAAGATTGTGATTTGTTGGTTACGTGAAATTTTTGGAAAATAATTTGGTGAAAATGTAAAATTGTTGGAAAGTGCTTTGGCGATTATATGAGATTATTGAAAAATGGTTTGACCATGGTTCAATATTTGATTTTTTTTTATGGCGAATTAATACATGTTGTTAAAGAATTGATTGAGTGTTATTAGAGCATGGCATAACATTTGTAGGATATAAATGGAATGTGAATGATAGTTGTTAGAGTAGTGGACATGAAATTAATTGATTTCGTGAATTTTGGAAGGAATGAAATAGTTTTGTGACATTTCGAGATTAACCTTAAGTAAGATATTTCTATAAGTCGGAATTAAACTTACATTGTACAATAACAAATTAGTTTGCAATATTATGATATGTCGTTAGGAATGTCTAAATTGTTGTGATAATACAAGATTATAATTGTTAGGTGATGAGAACATTATTTGTGAGGATCACATTTTTCCAAAATATTTCATAAGCTGAAGGTTAGGGAAATGGAAAGACAAAGGATAAACTATTTAGAAATTAAATAATATGAGTTATAAAAGGAAATTGCTATTTGGGCCCCATGGGACTTTTACAATCTAGATTGGGGTGAAATTTCAGAGTCATGATATTTGGAATGAAATACGGATGTAGGGGAAATTGGCACTTTGAAATCCCTTCGTTTGGGTATGTTTTGAAAAATGTGCAACAAATTCAAAAATGACGATTGCGTCCATGATCCGATGGAATTTTCGTGAATAACGGTCAAATTGAGTTGACTTTTGACCAACTGACAGTTGTAGATAAATCCTCATGTGATAAAGTTTTAGGGCATGTGGACTGATAGACTAAATCAGGCGTAAAAGTAGAAATTTACGCGATTCAATGGTTAGGGATATTTTGGTAATTTTACCCAAATGATAGTCAAACCTCGACAAAAGCTCAACTAATGATTAGAACATGTTAAATAGAGGTGTTTCATGATGGAATGAATTATTTTAAAGGTTAGACTGATTGTTTTCAACGAAGTTAAATTGCTAAGGGTAAAATAGTCACATTTTAATGTTTTTAGGGCAAAATGGTAATTTGCACATTAAGGTATTATTATTTTAGAATTTTTCAGCCCTCTTTGTCTCCAATTTCGGTAGCCACTCTTTCTCTTTCCTAATTCCACCATTTTCATACCTTAAAGAGAGAGAAAGCTTCAAAAACCTTAGTCAAACAACATCCAAACTGAAAACTACCTTCACCAACCCTGTCTAATTTTCAATGCTCTATCTTTTGATACCAAAAACAAGTCCTAAGGTGGCCATTTGCAAGGTGTTTGGGACTCCACAACTTTTGGCCATGGTGAAAGGTAATAGAAAGCTGGTGTTTTTCATAGTTTTATGATTGTTTGTCATGTGATTAAAGGGTTTAAACATGTATTTAACTATGAATTGAATCACAACCATGAGAATCATTATCCTATGGTTTCAACCAAGCTTTATTGTGTATGAAAATGATATGGCTTGGTGAGAAAAATGTGTAGAATTGATATAGAACTAGTGCAGAGTAACAATTCAAGCTTGAATTGAAGAAAAGAAAGGTGTAGGAAGGAATACCATTTTTGGCCAAGAAAAGAGGAGGTTGAAAGAGTGCTCAATTTAATGTGTTTTGGGTCCTAAAATAATGTATAAATTAATACAAGATTGTAGGCGAAATTGAAACTGAAAATGAAGGTGTTCTGACGATAGTTGTAGTGTTAGCACCAGTATGAATAGATCGAAATGAAAGTTATTATAGACAATGTAATAGGTCTTAAGGAGCTAATAATTCTTTATATCTGAAGTGTGATGAATTGACCATGTTTGTGTGCTATTTTGCAGCTCAGGAGCAAGGGAACAATACTGGTGCTATCGAAACACACCACAAAAAATTAAATAGTAAGGGATGTATATGGAAGGCGTAGGGATACTGTGTTGCATGTTTTTGATGAAATATTATGAGATTGAATTGATGGTTTGATTTGAAATGAGAACTGAAATTGTGGTTTATAAATTGTATTGTTATGCAAAGAAGTTAGGGTAATTTATACCGTTATACTGCCGAAATTCGGTAAAACGGACTAAGGCCTCGAAACCATCATGTACCATTGTGTTTATATTTGAAAATAATATAAAGGCATATTTTGGAGGTTAGGATTCAACGGATTCATAAACGTGCATAGATTTAAAACTCAGTTTTCAAAACGATTTTCATTAATTTACATGCTTTTTGTGTTACCCATATGTTCTCGACCTACTGTCATACGTAAATAAAATATTTTGAACATTGATTTTTGAGCTGAGAATATTTGGTGAATTTTTATAATTCAACTGTATTGATTTCTGATTTTAACACTTTATGAACTGACTAAAGATAAGTTTTGTTGGATTTGATTTCTGTAAATATTTTGATTTGGAGTAAGTGATTGGCTAGTAGGGGTGGATCGTTGGCCCAAAGTGGGTAGCCAATCCTTACAATAAAATATGTATTTAATAATGTTTTGAAACTGTTGGCCCCGTAGTAGCCTTTGAGTATATCATGCTATTCTAAGTGAGTGAGTGGACTTTGCTGTTTGATCAGGTCATGTCATCAATGATTTTAGCATCCACAATTGTCACTTAGTCAATGTACTCTGTGGACCCTTTAGACTATGGTCATATGTCTTCTGATTCTTTTAGTGCATGATTCTATTGGGTGTTGCCAGTCTCCACTAATACTGGATGCTATATTGATTTTTTAACATTTACTGAATACGTTTTATCGAATTGATTTCTGTACGGTTTACTGAATTGTATTATAGAACTGCCTGTTGTACTATTTTGGTTGAACAGCTTACAGATTGTTTTCCTGAACTGGTTTAAGTTCTGATATTACTGTTTTACTGTAAGGTATCGTTACTGAACATTTTTTCTAATTTATGTACTACTTACTAAAATTGATTTGGATATTGTTTACGAAATGTTTGGGAACTAGATTTCCAAGTGATTTGTGAATTGCATAATGAAAGTTATTTCTGAATATCTACTGAACCTATTATCGAATAAGCTTTAATGAACTCCCTATAGTTGGAATTAAATGCCGGGACAAGTGAGGTGATTTAAAGCATCCTTTTATACTCAACTTGGTTATCTAACCCGAATATAGTATCCGTTTCGATCATGTGCCCTAAGATCATGTGATTATTGTTTTCTTTGTGAAAAAGCATATTTTTACAATACTTACATTTAGATATGTATAGTATCAGCTCTTTCATATATATTTTTTATTGGGCATAAGCTCACCCTCCTTTCTTCTCCTTCCAGATTATCTGCAGTAGTCACTGTTTAGCTTAGGAGGATTTTTGTTTGTGGTATCCCTCAGGTGGATTACTGGGTTTTGTTAAGGTATATAGTTTCCTTTATATGTTCAAACTTTGTATGTATAGTACTACTTTATATGTAAATCATACTTGGGATGTAAATTAAATATAAGATACTGTCATGTAAATTTGAGATTGAATACATCAGTATATGTTTTATATCGAATGATGTAGTTCCTGGGTTAAGTACGAATATAAACAAATAATTGGTACAAAGTGTAAGTGTGGACACTACAGGCAGCACAACTAACTGAGTGAAAATAGAAAAAGTAGCTCCAATTTTTCAAGAATCGGAGCATTACCTTATTGGGGAAGGAATTTAATATGTTTGCAAATTATGAGATAAATGTAACATGTTAATAGAATATAAGAATGGTATCAAATTCTTATTGGAAACTTTAAATGGTATTTGACCTTGTATCAATTATGGAAGATGATAAGTGTAAATTTGTTATGTATTTTCGGTCAAGTAGGAAAGAGAAGATTACCACGCTTAATCTATTAATAAAATGGTCCTAGAATGCGGTATAGATGAATATAAGATTGCTAGTGAAGTTAGATTCGAAAAAATAAGTGTTTTGATTGTAATTGTAGTTTTGGCATACGGTAAGAAGTAGACCGAATTTGCTGCTGTATTAGGAAATAAGAAAGACCTTGGAGTTTAGAACATTCTTTGTAAAAAGGAATGTTGAAATTTAATTATATTTTGATATTGTTTTGCAGCTCCGAAGTCCGTGGCATTAAGGAAACGATAAGTGAATATATGCTCACTTATCTGCATTGCTTACTGAAGTTGGTTTTGTATACTGCATTGTGATTGGAATCGGTAAGGAATATATATAAGGATCGTAGGAGATATTGAAGTGGATTTAAAATCAATTGCATTGGGTTCTATAAACTGCTTTTGCTTTACAGGAGGTTTTAGAAAATTTACACCGTTATGATGCCAAAGTTTCGTAAAAACAATAGTTGTGACAACTAGGTTAGGAATTTACGAAACTCCTCAAGAACATGGATTTTTAAGGAATTCAGTTTTTACTGGAAACTTATTTAATTGCATGATTTTAAGGATTTATGACTTTTCTATTTTTATTTTTTAGTTTTATGAACTTATTACAAATTATGGCATTTGAAAATTGGTTTTCCTTGTAGATGTTGGAAATTAATAAGTTTCGATATTTGGATATAACTTTGATTTTATCTAAAAATTTTGTTTATTTGTTTTGTGAACTTTTGTGAATATTGGTACAATTTGATTTGTCAATTTAAATTTTGAACTATGAAACTTCATGTTTTGAGACATTGGTTAACCGTAATCATGCAGTATCTAAATTGCTGTATAATTTTGGATCCGACAATATCTGGACTGTAGTTTGATCTTCGGGTTACCCTACGGTATCCGTATTTGATATCTATTCTCTGAGCTCATATTTCTATGTCATTTGATCCAGTCCATAGCGATCACAGATGACACTTGATCAGTGTTCACTGTAGACCACTTGGACTATGGCTATATGTCTATCTGATTATTATCCTTATGGGATATCTTTGCTGCTTGATGTATATCGAATTATTGCCATGCCTCCACTTTCTGTTACTTTCTAATTTCCATAATATTTTCTAAACTTTTGTTATCTAAACTCTGAACTCTGAAATGTTTTGATACAAACTTAGATGATTTGATTTAAATTACGACATAATTTTTGAATTTGACTGTTTTACGCTATCTGTATAGCATGACTTTGCCAGTTGAATTTATGTTATATTGATTTGATTTATCTCTGATTCTCAAATACATGAATTCCTTCTCTGATGAATTTCTTAGACATCTTTATGGCTTAGGTGTTAGGAAAAGGGACAAGTGAGGTGCTTTAAAGCATCCTTCCTAATTCAATCCTAAACCCCTAACAAGCTGTAGAGAAAATTTTTCTAATCCTCTGTTTTAGAAATATCTCTTACGTTTTAGTGCTTATAAATCATCTTCAGATACTTGCATATAGTTTACGGTATTTATATCTTTATATGTGTTTCTGCCTGGGCGTAAGCTCACCCCATTACTTCAACCTTACAAATTATTTGCAGTAGTAGCTGCTTCAATGAAAGAGGGCTTTTGACTGTATTTCCTTAAAGGTTTATGCTTTGTATCTTAGAGGTATACATCATACAATTCTTTACGTATCTAGATTCAGTTTGTACAGTACATTAGCCATGTAAACAGGATGTAAACTATAATGAATTGGATGTCAAGTAGAGTTTTGGTTTTATGACAACTAGTCTAGATGTAAACTTAACAATAATGTTTGAGGTTATGATATATACTGTTTCAGGTATCTGAGTTTAATTATGGAATGGTTTTAATTAGATTAGATTGAATTGAGATAAAAAAATGTATATCATCTATAAGTGATTGAACTGGGACCAATATGGATTGTTAGATATTAACTAAGTTTAGCTTAATAATGAATTGAGACACTAAGCTCAGCCTATCCAAATGAAATAAAAGGAAAAAGTTAGTTCTAGTTTTCAAAAATCAAGGTGTGATAGAGAGTGGTAGGTCGTCTAACCTATTGTCAAACTAACTGTACGACCTCGCACACCTTAGGTAGACGCAACTTGGCCGCACCTTCTCTCCAAGTTGGCACGATCGAGCCTCGCCTTGCGCACCCTAATTCGACGCAACCCAAGCGAGCGCAACCCTAGGTTGACGCAATGCATGTCTCACACGCCCCAAGTCAGGCACCACCTGGTCATGCCTCATGTGCCCAGATCGAGCACAACCTCACACCCAAGATAGAGCACGACTTGGTCACGTGTCACGTGCCCCAGGTCAGGCGTGACCTTATTGCACAATCCCCAAGTCACGCGGCCTGACCTAGCCCACCTCGCGACAATCAAATTAGTACGACCTGATCTTGGTCACACCTCGAAATCACAAGATCTAACCTGAATCGAGTCGATACGACCTTATGATCCTTGGCTAGGTCACGCCTAAGGTCATATGACCCCAAACAGGTTACGCCTAAGTGAGGCCTGACCTCAAACCCTAAACCCAGATCCAAACTACTCATGTGACTCAGGACGGTTTCTTCCTTTAGCGTTCCTAATAGGATCCTATATGCACACAAGACCTATCGAGTCTAGAGTAGGACACGAAACAGGTTTGAATTTTGCCTTGAAAGCAAGCAATTTGAACCTCGCACATGTATTTGTCAATTGAACTCTTCAAACTAGGTAACGACCTTAGGTACTCCAATTTATCATCAAAAACCCAAGACTTAGGGAGAAGGGATAGGATGATGAAGGAGTATATGCACTTGAGGACAATATAGTCTTTCGTCTTTAATAATGACCTAACAGAGGAGATGCTCCCGTCACTTGACCTGATACCTGGATGGTCTCGGCATGTCAGGCACTAACTTGCCATGCATGAGAGCAACCATCTTAGGACCAAAGGGTCACCTTGGGACTTAGCTCCCACGTCATCTCGATTTCCCACCTTATTTTCCAGGCTAAACGGGTAGGAACCTGAGGTCCGATGTAGGAAGCTCTCTCTAGTACTATTTGACCATGTAAGATCCACGTATCAAGGGAAATCTATGTAGACCTGGCTTGTCCGAAAGCCTAAGTCACCTTATAAGGTCTTCTAGTGTCATTGTGGGGGGAGGAATCTTCTTGGCCTTACACTAAAAACCCTAGCTCCCACTTCAACCAGCAAAACCTCTTTTCCACCTACTATTTTCCCCACCATTTCTTTTCGGTCCTCAAAGCCATTGTGAGCACAAACACTGACCTATCATCCATAGGAATGCTAATTGAAGAGGCTAAAGCTATAGCTAGAGGCTTTGTGTCTTTTATGTATATTCATACAAGAAGAACTAGTAATGCAGTAGCTAATGTCCTCACTTAGGTTATAATGAAGCAAGGTATTAGATTGAAGATAATCCAAATATACCAAATAATATATTAGCTATTGATGTATCTTTTGTGAATGAATAAAATATAAGATGAATTCATTTTTAAAAAAATAAGAAAAGCTTTATAAATTAAAAATAAAACATTCCTCTTATGCTCTGTTGGGTTCATTGAAAATGATTTTTGGAAAATAATTTTTTTCATTTTCTAGTGTTTGGTTAGCAAAAAAATAATTAGTCAACAAAAAATGACTTACACGTCAACAAAAAAATTAAGTCATTTTCTTAGAGATTCTCTTACACTTTGGATAGGGAAAGACATTTTCACAAAATAGTGTCCATATGTTAAGTAATTTATTAAGCTCATGAGTTTAGTTCCTACTCAAGTTAGAGCTTGGATGTGATTTTTTTTAAACTTAAATTTAATTTAATCCTATATAAAATATTATTATATTAATAAAAATATTTTTTATTTAATTAGTGTCGTAACGATTTTCGTCCGGGGACTCGATCGCTAGACGATTTTGAAAAAAAAAACACAAAGAGGAGTCGCCACCAATCTTTTTGACTAGGTGTGATTGGCCACCTGAAATTATTTATCTTTTTAATAAAATCTTAAAATTAATTAAGTTTTATCAAAAAAATAATTTTTGGTCTGCGAAAACAAAGTTTGGGTTCGGGAGTTCGGTTACGCGTGGGGAAGGATTAGCACCCCTACAACGCTCGTTAAAAAACGGTACCACTTAATCATATATTAACCCTTTGATCTTAATTAAATGGTCTTAATTAAATATTTAAAAGAACTTTATTTATTTCGAAATCATTTTGTTATTTGTTTTATTTTTGAAATATTTAAATTTTATTTTTTATTTGTAATAAGTGAAAATCTTTTGTATTGAAAATTATTCCGAAGTACCCCAATACTTTTGGTAGCATTTCGGATAATTTCCTCACCTAGAGATTTCTTAAGAATCACTACTTGCGATTTCTATAGAATCTCATTTTCAGGAGATTTGCACTTATTTTGGAGTTTCATGAACGTAAATGATGCAAACGAAATATATATGATGCACATGAGAAATATATTATTTTATTTTATTATTATTATTATTATCTGTTATATTTATATTATTGCTTTTGAAATTTATTGATTTTATAAAATTTATTTTTTATTGAAAAATCATAATAAATATTCCAATACGCTGGTAACATTTAGCAGATTTCTCTCACCTAGAGATCAGTTAGGAATCACTACTTGTGAATTCCATAACATCCCATCATCGGACATTATTTATATCTTACTTATTTTTTTAATTTGTTTTACTCTTTATTTTGAAGTCTTGTTTATTTGTTTGTTTAAAATTTTTATTTATTTATTATTTTTAGTGTTAGTTTATTTCATATAAGTTGATTATATTAGAAATCTTAATATCGAACTAAAATTATTTGAATACCCCAATACGCTGGTAATATTCAAATATTTTATTTCGACCCTAAGGATAATCAAAGAATCACTACTTGTGATTTCTAAGGAATCCTATCATCGGGGACCTTTTATATTTAAGATGTGTATTTACATTTATTTATTTATTTATTTTAATTCCTAAATTTTTTACCTATTAAAAGTTTTTTATTTCTATTACTATTTTCTCATATTAACCTATTTTTTATATTATTATTTTTATTACCATTTTATATTTATTTTTTTTATACTAAGAAATCTTATTAATATTTTCTTTATACCGGAATAAAATCATTTAAATGTCCCAATACGCTGGTGATATCAAAGATTTTATTTTGATCCTAAGGATTATCAAAGAATCGCTATTGCGATTTCTAAGAAATCCTATCATCAGAAATAAAACTTACATATTCATTCGTTTGCCTTTCCATTTGTTTTTTTTTTGTTTATTTTATTATGTGTTATTATTTAATTTTCTTTAAATTGATTTATTTTATAAAATTAAGAATTTTATTATCCAAATAAATTACTTAAATGTCCCAATACACTGGTGACATATAAGAATTTTATCTCGATCCTAAGGATTGTCAAAGAATCGCTACTTGCGATTTCTAAGAAATCCTATAATCGGAAATTCCTTTAAAATTTTTTATTAATTTCATTATTTTAGTATTTTATAAAATTTTCTTTTCATATTTTGTTCATTTATTCTTTATTTACTTTTATCTCTTTTTTTAATGATTCATAGCTATATATATATATATATATATATATATATATATATAAAATATATGCAAACAAGTATCACAAAAGTGTTTCAAAAGAAGCAAAATATACATTAAAATTCTTTAGAAACCTGACAAGCTAGTTTTTATCACCTAAAAACGTGTGTATATATATCCTTATTACTTTATTCTCTTTTCTTTAATGTATGCAATCAAGTATCACAAAAGTAAGAACAAAAGAAGCAAAATATACCTTAATATCCTTTAGAAACCTGACAAGCTGGTTGGCATAGAAACAACACGCATGCAGAAAGTGATAATGCTATGCAGCCGTGGCAAGCAAGGACACGGGCAGTGCAAGGGAGCTGGCACAGAATTCAGGCACTGGTGTAAGGCTGAAGTAGCTGTGGTGGAGGCGAAATGCAGCAAAATGGTGGTGGCGTTGCAGACAATCGCAGCAGAGATGCAGAGCAGTGGGGATGCTGTATGTGTCTGCCTTTTCTTGTCTTTCTTTTCTTTATTCTTCCATGTTTCTTTCTCCTGTCTTCTTTTCCTTTGCTCCACTTGAACAAAGCACAAACCAATACTCTGCAACGATAGCTGTGTGAAGCAACAACTATGGTTCTTGGTGTAGAGGCCGACAAAAACTATACTGCATAGGTGATGGTGACAAAGTTCGTGTGGCAGCAATGCAAGAGCCCATCGGCAACAAGATGGTGATTGGTGATGAAGGTAGGTTGGTGCAAGTTTGGGACACAGCACAAAGGGCGAAGAAGGTGGTCCCTGTAGTGGCTTGGTACCGTTCTTCTTCTTGTCTTTTTCCAAATTGGTTTCCTTTCCTTTTGGTTCTTTGGCTTTCTTTTCTGTTTATCCTCCCCTTTTTCTCTGTTTCACGTGTATACCTTCAACAAATCACAGCAACAGTAGGTGGCAAGCAGAGATCGTAGCGTCAATGCAGGTGCTGATGGAGGGACGACTCAGCAAGAAGCAACGAGCAGTCAAAGGTGTTGCGTGGACTATGGTGCGGTGCGCAGCAGACTTGGGTTCAATGCAGGAATGATGAAGATGATGAAAAATGGTGCGGCAAGAAGCAAATGGCTTTCGGTTTTGACTGGTTTAATAGCCTGAACAAAGTCAATGGCAGAGGGTAAAGATAGGCACGATGATGAAGGAAACTCAAGGTGCAGATACTCGATTTGATGATGGTGATGGTGGTGCTTGGAGGTGGCGATGAATGAATGAAGCAGTAGCAAATAGTAGGGTTCCCGCAAAATGCTCCGTCACCAAGACCTTTTCCCCTCCTTTTCTCTTTTTTTCCCTTGCCGCCTCTATCCCCCTTTATATATATATTTTTTTGTATCTCCACTTTTGGAAAATGAGTCAATGAGTTTATTGATCCCGTAATCATGGGATTTTGTTTTCTTTATTTGTTTTCTTTATTTATTTTCATTTGACCTCTCCATCTTTTTATTTATTTCCTTTTCATTATTTTTATTTTTGGTAATTCATTTTCAGCTTTTATTCCATTTAATTATTTTCTTTTTTGCATGATTTAATTTACTTATTCATATTTGGTCTAAATCTCTCAAGTCAGCTTTGCCTTAAATTTGCATGATGCATGGGCATTGGAGAATGAGTTTAATTTATTTATTATTATATTTTTTATTTTTTTGTTTTTTTCAATTTTTTTAATTAAAGCTTTTTTCGGACAAAATTCGGTGTCTACAATTAGACTATAGATTTTAAATATTAAAATATTAACATTAAATTTCAATTTTTTTAGTTTAAATATTTTAGTTTTTATATTATTAATCTTAAATATTTTTTATTCCAATAATAAACAATAAAAAATATATTTATTGTTTTAATAATTAATATTTTTAATAATTTCTTAATATTTTTAATTTAATAATGTTTTTATAATTTATTTATTGATGTTTTTATATGAATATTTTGATAATAAATATAAATAAATAATACTTTTGTTATAATTTTAGTAATAAATACTTTCTGTATAAAATACAATTATTTTAATAGTATAAATATTTTAAATATTTCAACAATAGATATTAATAGGATAATTATTTCATACACCGCCGATGGAGTTTTTTTATCCCACAAGCAGTGTTAGGATCATGACACATGTCCTATAAAAATATTTAAAAAAATAACAAATAAATAAATAAAATAAGACATGTGTCATGATCTTAACTCTGCTTATAGAGTAAAAAAACTCCATCGGCGGTGTATGGAATAATTATCCATATTAATATGTTATTAATATTATAAATATATTTTAAAATAATTATAATATTACTTTAAATATTTTAAAAATATTAATAAGTAATATTTAATAGTTTTCTTTTAAACGTTTAATAATATAAATATTTTAATATCAAATATTATTTTTAAAATATAAGTATTTTTAATATTAATAAATTAATTAATAAATTATAAATAAATTTAATATTTTTGTTAGTTATGTTAATATCATTCAAAAGAAGAAAACAAAGTTTTAAAAAAAAATTAAACAATAAAAAATATTTTTTGTTAACTCATCTAAACAATGAAAATTTTTTAGTTCTTTTTAAAAAAAATGTAAATATTTTTCAAAAGTTAATTTCCATGAACAAAATGAAACCTTAATTTTAGTACCAATTTTAGTACTTTCTTAGTTCTTATCTTTTCAGGTAAAATTCTATTTATAGTCTTAAACATTTTATTTTGGTTCCACTTTGATCCTTAACTTCTCAATTGTTTTATTTGAATCCCAGACTTTCTAAATTAGTTTTATTGTGATCCTTCTGTCAAAAACTCTTTTAAATTAGGGTTTGGATATAATGTACTAAGAGTGTATAGTTTTTATACATTGCTAATATACCAAAAGTTGACACCTTATCAATAAACAAACTAAAAAAGCCAAGCCTTTAAAAATAAATTCAAATATATATTTTTTTCAATTTGCTCATAAGAATTTATTGATGAGTGCTATCCTTTGGCATATTGACAATGTAATGCATCATATATAAATCTTTAAAATTAACTAATTATATTCACGTATGATGTCACCTAATTGTCTAAGGGAATAACTCTTATATATAAAAAGAAATAGAAAATGAATGTACTTTGGAAAAGGATCTTCATGAAACAAATGCTCAAGCACAGTAACCAACAGTACTGAGTACTCCTCCATTGTCTCCGCTACAATTGCCAGCAGAATTATCTCTTCAAGCTTGTGTCAGGACTCAGGCTAAAACTGAACACTTCAAAGCATAAAAACTCAGATCAAATAATGAAGTGAATAGTCTCCAAAATATTTATATAATGTAGAAACTTCAGTTGCCAGAAAAAGAAAGGTTTTGAGATCTGACAAGTGAAATAGAACCACACTCTGTTTGTTTCTCTTTAGTCTAAACAGAATACTTTTTGTTTGGATTTCAGTTTTAAATTAGTACTAATTAAGTCACTACTTTTTCAAATTTCATATTGACAAAAATTCTCATAAGTTTTGATTACATTTGTTACCATAAAAGCTTAGTTTGATTATTGAGCTTGCAAGGTTTTGTTTCGAAATTTATGGTTGGACAGACTCCAACGAATGAATTACAACTAAAGCTTTGATCGTGTCTTCCACTGATCACGAAGCTACAGAACAATGGAAAAAAATGCTCCTTGTGATTGCGGCGGCTGAATTAAAAAAAGAAAAAAAGATAAGCCTTGACATTTTCCTTCTTTTGCAAAAAGAAAGACGCACATGGGAATAAACTTTCACCATAGTTATTCCACCTGAGCAATTGGGTGTAATATGATGTGGACATAATGGTCAGTTTTTAACGTAGCTTTTGACAAGGTTATAAAAAAAAATAACTTTTGACAAAAAGGTAACAATAAAACTAATTTAGAAAGATTGAGATTTAAATAGAAAAAATTAAAGTAAATTCAAAAAAGAAGTTTATGATTATAGATGAAATTTATCCTATTTTTTCTTACCTCAAAGGTCAACTCACATTATGAAACTTAACGCTCTGATGATCTTATTGACTTGTATTATTTTGTGGATTAGCAAAGTCAATTTTGATCTGGCTCTAATTTTAATTAATATCCTAATAATGAACACTTCAATAATTCCGATAATAATATATGCGATTTAAATAGTATGATTCTGTTGTTGCACAAAACAACAATAAATACGTGCTAACGTCGATGTTCGTATTCTTCCTCCACGTGCCTCCAAAAAGCTTCTGTAAAACAAGAAAAGTCAGAGGAACACAGGGGTGGTTCCTTGCGTAGGCACTCCGATGCTTAAGTCAGCCAAAGGTTCTTAAGTATTGGGAAGCATAAAAGCCAGTAGTCAAAAATTAGAGAATAGAATTGTACCTGAGACCTATTTATAGACGAATATTCTAGGTAATACTTGGGAGGTGATACGTCTTTTTGGTAGGAGTTTGTTTCCAAGTATAATACAAATTCCGTCAATCTTGGAAGTTTTATCGAGACCTTGTCGCTGACAAGAGGCTGTAGGTTGAAATACGACAGACACCAGCGGGAGAGTCCTGTCGCCTTATGCGAGAGGCTGCACTCATGCCACGTGTCCACACGGCAAGGCCTCGACGACAGACATACAATTCAGTACCTGTGACAAAGGTCCTATCGCAGGCAATAGGGGTCTCACCCTCACCATCTCTCACCTAAGAAGCCACGTGGTCCAATAGGATCTCACCATGTGGCGGATTCTTTGATGTTTGGGCTTTACCACATTGAAACCATATCAATTGCTCCCCACTCTCTTGTTGGATTTATCCAATCAAGAGAGTATAAATACTAGTATTGGGCTTAGCCCAATGTGAATAGTCTTTTTATGATTTTTGTGGTTTTCTCTGGTATTTTTTGCAAGTAAAAAAACTCAACTCTGGCGGGAGGTGTTGTCAGGCACGACTTTTGGCATTCCCTGTCGCGGCTATATAAACGCTAGAGTTCGACGAAAGCGTATACAAAAAACCTCTGAGCCAGCAGTTTGCCGTACGTATTTCAGTTCTCTCGCCAAAAGAGTCTATCGCCAAAAGAGTCTTTCATCTTCACACGGAGTCTCTCGCTTATTGCAGTGACAGTAAGTATACACCTGTCGCCTTATTTATTATCCTTTTAGCTATTTTTAAGTCTCCCGCAGGTGTCTTAGTCTTCTGTATAGGGCTTAGGTCTCCCGCATACTTGGGTCTTTCGCTTTATGCTTAGGTCTGTCGTCTCTAGGTCTGTCGTCTCTAGGTCTCTCGCCCAGTAGATCTGTCGCCGATTTCTGGTCTTTATTCATTTTTTAACCATGTCTTCGCAACGCCCGGGTAAAACACTTAGAAGGGGTGGTGTTGAATGCACACTGACGAATGCGGACTTAGCTTTAGAGGATTTCAACACTCGTTTTCCCCTTCCTTCCGGTTATCATTATAGACTTCCAGCCGATTGGAAAGTTACGCCTGACCTAATTAGAAACAGTGTAGCTATGCATAAAGCGTCCTTACTCTTCGGTTTTCGTTTTTCGTTGCCATAGTTTGGTCTAGCGATCCTTAGGTACAAAGATATAGTTCCTTGTCAACTTCATCCTCATGCTTGGGCTCAAATAGTAGGATTTTCAGTGGTATGTCATAGTTTAGGTATCGTTCCTACCATCCCCATCTTGAGTGTCTTTTTTAGAGTTCGTGGGTTGAAAGGACTGATAACGTTTTCTCTTCAGAGGTTAAAGGTTGATGGGTTTCCTAATAAAATTTTTTCGGACCTTCCTAGTAAATTGCGCGGTTTTGAGAGCGAGTGGGTTGTTGTTGAGATTCCAAGCGATTTACAAATTCGCACTAGATGGAACCGTGATACCAGTGACCACTCGAAACGCTCAGAAAAATTCGACATAGCTAGCTTCAGGGTCCACTTTAGCGAGCCCATTAGGCCTATACGTTCCACCAGGGAGCGAAATTTATTTTCCCTTTTAACTCCCGAAAATATTACAGCTGCTGGCTGGGGAGTAAGCAGGGCTGTTCCTGAGACTGCTACTGCTCCGTCCAACCTTCCTACAACCTCGTCGGTTCCTGGTTCTAGTTCCAGTCGCCCGTCTTCAGTTCCCATAGTTGAGTCAACTACTCCCATAAGTCGTCTCGTAGATGAACTTTCTCCTGACCCAGGAGATGAGGCATCCGGGGCCGTGGGTGCCGGCGACCCATCTGATGAAGAACTTGAATGGAACCAAGGCAACGCCTTTGGGAGTCCTTTCTTCAACTTTCCATTGGATGCGAACTTAAATACCTTAGAGGATTTTGGTGATATTATAGGTTTCTAATTTTCTTTAGTTCATATATCCGGGTCTATGGGGTTTTTGGATTTTGGTTTGCTGATTCCTTCTCCTTATATTATGCAGATATGAACTTCCAAAGGGCTATGCGTAGAAGGGAGGCCAATGCTTCCGCCAGAGCGGCTCCTCCTCCTCAACAACAGCCACAGGTCGAAGCCTCTGCTTCCAGACATCCTCGTGCTCCTACTCCTCCTCCTCCGGCTACCAGCGGGCCCAGTCGTCCTGCATAAGAGGTCGAGAGAAACAAGCGAAAGAGGCCCCTTATCCCTGATCGTAGCTCGGACGATCAAGAAAGCTCTGGGTCACAGAGGAGTGAGTCCACCCGTCGAGGAGGTGACCTTAGTGCTGTCGAGGGCAGGTCGTCTCCTCGTAGGCCTCATCGTAAATACAGGAAGAGGTTGATCATTGAGGGATCGATGCCTACGAGGCTAATCTTGACTAAGGTAGCCGATCCTACCTTGAGGTGATATCCAGTAGATGGTGTGGTAGTCGTGATGGAGAGGACTTTCAGACCTATCCCGGAGTTAATAATAATGATAGCATCGAGGAGCCCGGGATAGCTTCTCGCCTGGCCTGGAGTACCATTCTCCCTCGCGACAAGATGGGGCTCTTCATGAACCTTGCAGAGGTTGAGAACAACTCTGATTATCTCACAATGAAGGTGAGAGTGTCGCACTTATTTGATAATGATACTCCCTTTTTTAACTTCTTTTGTCAGGTTTTTGAGTTATTTTGTTTTTGTTTTGTTAGGCGGCTCAACAAACGGCGATCGTTAATGCACGGCATAGGGCTCTTAGGGAGCAAGCTGACAAAGAAATTCGTGAGCTCCGAGAGAAAAACATGGTGCTTCTAAATGAGGTTGTTCAGCTTCGCCTTTATACCGGCAAGGTTGAGGAATTGACAAAGAAGAATACGGATCTTGATTAGAGGCTGAAAGAAGAACAGGCGAAGGTAGCCTCTCTTCACGGATATCAAAAGGCTTACAATAAGGCAACTAATGATCGGGAAGCCATGAGAGGCAGTTGGATGAAGTAATAGAGGAGCTACAAAACGTGTTAGACCGGCAAAGGGAGGTCCGAGCCGAGGCCGTCCACGAATACCACCTGTCTCAACATTGCTTTGAGAAGAAGGAAGAGTTTGCGGCAGGATTCATCAAGTATGGCTTCTACTTGGCTCGTGCTTGGTTGGAGAAACATCGGCCTAACGAGACTTTCCCTGAGTTGCTTTTCACTGAAGAGGCCCAGTACTATGAAGCTCCTTCCTAGACCAAATATGAACCCGACTCGCAAGGTCTGGACGACTATTTAGATGAAGGAGCCATAGATGACTTGGACAATCTTGAAGGTCCGTGGCCTCCTTGACAGCCACACAGCCAGCCTGACCCTACCGAGGCACATGACCAATCCAGGCCTGCAACGGTGCGTAATGAGCCTGAACTTATCGAGGCAGGCGATCAACCCAAGCCTATCGAGGCATTGCTAGGGTTAGATGGCGATGAGCTCCAATTTTCTGATTCTGCTACCGTCGATCCCGTACCAGACCCTACAGCTGTGGCTGGGCCTTCAACCGATGCTCCCTCTTCCGAGATGGCTTCTTTAGCTCCCCAGGATCCTGATCCTCCGGCTCCTCAAGTTCCTGATCCTCCGGTTCTTCAAAATCCTAGCGCTGATGCAGCATCTTCTCAGCCAGCTGACTTGGTCCTCACCATAGATTAGGATATTTTGTATTTTTATTTCACTTTATTTATTAATTCATCTAAATGATGTACAAATTCATTCTCAATGAAAAGTACAATCTCTCTTTTTTGTAGCTTTTTCTTCTTTTGTCTGAGTTCAAATGAATATTTCGTATCCATAACTGTTACATCACAAAGCTCTAAAAAGCAGCGTTAAATGCGTCTATACTTTCACATCGTTAGAAAGATCAAATAATTCTATTTTTGTGGCATAAAGCGTACCTTTACAT
Organism: Heritiera littoralis; assembly: GCA_031772115.1. Taxonomy (NCBI): domain Eukaryota; kingdom Viridiplantae; phylum Streptophyta; class Magnoliopsida; order Malvales; family Malvaceae; genus Heritiera; species Heritiera littoralis. The sequence continues at coordinate 151,517 of JAPDPK010000144.1, read as the reverse complement.
CATATTGCTCCCCAAGTTCTGCTTTGAAACAGTGTTGTTGTTCCTGTTCAAAAATGAACTTTTCTCGAGCATTATGCCTATCTCGCGCTTTTTTCGCTTAAGGACTTGTTAGATTTGATAAGCCAACACAAAATGTAATTTTTTTAACCAATTGCAGCACATATACATTCGATAAAATTGGAACGTACCTTGTAACATGCTTCACAGTCTGCATTCTGTATGCTACTTGGGTACCATATTTGTCCGTATTCACTTTAGAGATTATAGGATTGCTCGTCTCACGCATTTTTCGCTTAGGGACTTTATCTTTGCCCGTCTCGCACCCTTTTGTGCTTGGGGACTTATGTTTGCCCATCTCGCACCCTTTTGTGCTTGCACCCTTTTGTGCTTAGGGATTTTATGTTTGCCCGTCTCGCACCCTTTTGTGCTTAAGGACTTTTTATTTTTGCCCATCTCTCACCCTTTTGTGCTTAGGGACTTTATGTTTGCCTATCTCGCACCCTTTTGTGCTTAGGCCTGTCTCGCACCCTTTTGTGCTTAGGAACTTTTTATTTTTGCCCGTCTCGCACCCTTTTGTGCTTAGGGACTTTGGATTTACTAGCTTTTGCCTCATTTCAATTCCTGTAACACATAATCCATCAACACATTGCATTAGAGAATATAGAGTATGAATAACTGGCTTTATTCATAAATCAAATGATAACAAGACAATTGCATCTGTAAAGTAATAGATGGAAAAATAAAGACAAGAACAATAATAAAGTACAATGTTTCACTGCCAGTATAATTTAAGGTGGTTGGCATTCCAAGTCTTCGAGATCTTCTTTCCTTGCAAGGTCTCTAGGGCCCATGTGCTGGGTTCGATCATCCTTCTGATTCTGTAGGTCCTTCCCAATTAGCCCAGAGCTTACCATCCTCTCTATGGGCATTTCTGATGGCTGACTTCCTTATTACCAGGTCTCTTTCATGTAATTCTCTGCTTTTAACTTGTTCATTGTAATAAGAGGCTATTCGTTGTTGATAAAAGGCCAGTCTTATTTTTGTTGTGTCCCTCAGCTCGTCTATCAAATCAAGGTTCTCTTTCAGTCCCCGAGAGTTAGTCTCTTCAACGTAAGGGACCAATCTAGGTGACTCAGCTCCAATCTCAATCGGGATAAGGGCCTCAGTACCATACACCAAATTGAACGGTGTTTCTCCTATTGATATCTTATTTGTCATCCTGTAGGCCAATAGGACACTCGAGAGTTCATCTACCCATGCTCCCTTTGCCTTGTCTAGTCTAGTTTTCAAACCGTGTAGTATAGTTCGGTTACTGACCTCGACCTGCCTGTTATCTTATGGGTGAGACACAGACGATATCCTTAGCTGAATACTCAATCCTGTACAAAATTCTCGAAATGCATCACAATCAAACTGTTTCCCGTGATTGGCATTTAGCACACGAGGGATTCCAAAGTGACAGATAATATCTTTCCACACCATCGCCTCCACCTTCTTTTCAAAAATTGTAGCCAAGGGTTCCGCCTCTATCCACTTCGTGAAGTAGTCTGTGGCTACTAGCAAATATTTCCTTTGGCCTGTGCCTAAGGTAAAAGGTCCCAAGATATCTAGCCCCCACTATGCGAAGGGTGTTGGTTGAAGAGTGCCCTGAAGGGTTGAGATTGGTACGGTGGTTATAGGGGCGAACCTCTGGCATTTCTCGCATCTCCGCACCTTCTCAATAGCATTTTTCTTCAGTGTAGGCCAGTAAAATCCTGTACGCAATATTTTCGTGGCCAAAGCTCGAGCTCCCAGATGTTCACCGCATATTCCCTCATGGACTTCAGCCAAGGCGTATTCTGCCTGTTGAGGCCCTAGATATTTTAGCAATGGTATCGTGAATCCACACTTGTAGAGTTCTCCATCCACCACGCTAAATCTGGCACTTTGCAATTTCAGCCTTCGGGCTTCATCTATGTCAGCGGGGAGCTTGCCCTCCAATATGTAGTCCTTGATCGGACTTCCCCAATCACTACCGATCTCGACATCGCAGACATTTTCTTCTTCAATACTTAGCTTGGTGAGGGATTCTACCTTTACCATTCTACCTTTACCATCCCACCTTTAACTTCTCTGGAGGATGCCATCTTCGAAAGAGCATCAGCGTGACCATTCTCAAACTGATTTACCTGGATCAACCAAAAATTCTTGAATGATTGTGCCAATAATTGCACCTTCTGTAAATAAGGGACCAGAGTTGGTTCTCGCGTTTCATATTCGCCCGAGAACTGATTTACCACCAACTGCGAATCGCTATGGGCCATCAAGTTACTAACTTCTAGTTTCTCAGCAAGTTTCATCCCAGCTATCGGGACTTCATACTCTGCTACATTATTCGAGCTTGGAAAATCGAAGCGCAGGGAATACTTATAGGTTTCCCCTTCAGGCGAAGTGAGCACAATTCCCGCTCCTATACCATCCATGCTACGAGCCCCGTCAACAAATAACTTCCACCAGACTAATTTTGTTTCTTCTTGGGTCTCCTGACTAGTGCATTCTACAATAAAATTCGCCAATGCCTGCCCTTGATTGCTTGGCGAGGTTGAAAGTGTATATCGTACTCGCTTAACTCAATAGCCCATTTAGTCAAACGTCTGGAGTGCTCTGGTTTCTAAAGTATTTGCCTCAAAGGTTGATCTGTTAAGACAGTAATCGAGTGGGCCTGGAAGTACGGTCGTAACTTCCGAGTTGCCATTACCAATGATAGAACTATTTTCTCAACTAGAGAGTACCTTGTCTCGGCATCTAGCAAGACTTTGCTTACATAATAAATTGGACAATCCCTATCTCCTTCCTTCCTTAGTAGGACTGCACTTATAGCCTTTTCTCCTACACCGAGATACATGAGGAGATGGTCTCCGGGTTGTGGTCGAGACAATAGAGGCAACTCTTTCAGGTAGTCTTTTAACTTCTCAAAAGCATCATTACACTCTTCTGTCCATTTGAAGTTCTTTCCTGCCTTTATCGCCTTAAAGAATGGCAGACTTTTTTCAGCTGATTTGGACAAGAAGCGATTCAAAGCAGCTATTCTCCCTGTTAGCCTTTGGACTTCTCTAATAGTATTGGGTGGTCTCATGTCCAAAATAGCTTGAACTTTCTCGGGATTAGCTTCTATTCCCAATTGGTGATCATGAACCCCAAGAATTTTCCCAACGTCACTTCGAATAAGCATTTGTTGGGGTTCAACTTCATCTCATACTGCCACAATACCTTAAACACCTTCGTCATCTTCTTTGCATGAGATGTTGGATTATGCCCTTAGAACCATTCATTAGATGATTGACTTTGGCATTTTTTTATGTATCATGACATTTTTATTTATTATAGTTCATTATTATATTTGTCTTATAACTGCGTAATGTAATCTTATATGATAATGTCCTTAGAATAGTAATAACACACTATTCTTAAAATATCCCTAGTCAAGTATTGTTGTAAACAAGGATAACAATGATACGATAAGACTAGTATGTGGTTGACTGATGACCATTGTCATGGTATAGGATATCAAGTCATCACATAGGTACATGTTAGAGAACTATGTACTGGATCGACCCTCCATGAGATCGCTACATGGATTGTTATATGAGTGTCATAAGCGATTCTCATAGTGATGATGGTGTATGTGATCCTTTGACTTGAGATCATCAGAGATCCCAACATAGAGAATCGCATACTTTAATGCTGCTAGATGTCATTCGTAACAGGATGGACTATAAAGGTAGTAATTGGGTATGCCTTGATCTATGTAGAGGGATGTTGAGTGATCAAGATAGGATTTATCCCTCTTATATAACAAGAGTGATGTCTTGGGCCCTTTGATAGAGTGAGACTAAGAAATGCATGGCCGTGCTCGAATAAGTCAATATGAGATATTGATTTTATTTGTTTAATTAGTCTACTCAGGAATCAAGAAACGCTTATTAGACTATACAAGTGTGACACATTCCATGACTTGTGTCTAATCAAGACATCAAAGGATAAAGGGATTAGACTACACGGTAACATCTATCACGAGTAAGGTTATGTCGAGTCATTGACATTCTCGTTACATGGGTAGCAATGATGTGTTGCTAGATACCGCTCATTGCCTGTGATAATTTTGTCATTGCCATTGTTTTGAGAACCTATTGGGTCGCACACTTAGAACGGATCAATGAGGAGCTTAATTAATCCTATTCTGAATTGGATGAAGGATATAACTAATCCTATTCTGAATTGGATTAAGGATATAACTAATCCTATTCTAAGTAGGATTAGAGTTCTGTCTGACAGTAAATTTTAGGGTAAAATTTACTGCCTATAAAGGATGTTTTGTGTTTTCTAAAACACAGCCGCACAATTAAACAGAAAACAAAATATTCTTTTAATCGAAGCTAGCAATTCGGTTATAAGGAATCAAAAACGCTCTTTAAGGCTTCTGATCGTGAGACGTTCAAGAGTCGTGAGATCCGTTCGTATGGATACCATAGAGGCAGAAACGAAAAGTTGTTGCTTGTGACTCGACCAACGACAGAAAATCAGAGAAAACGTTAGGTAAAATCTCGAAACCCTAATCAGGCAACTCTCCGAATCGATCCTGGTGGAGGCCGAATGATTTAAATTCCGCTGCGTGTTTGTTTCGGTTTCCTTCATGAGACTCTTCTTTTTGGCTTTTAATGATCATGTCATCCACATAAACCTCCATGGTGTTGCCCAACAAGTCCTTGAACACCTTGTTTACCATGCGCTGATAGGTTGCCCCAGCGTTTTTCAAACCGAATGGCATTACTCGATAGCAATATGTTCCACTATTGGTAATGAATGAGGTCTTCTCCTCATCCTCTGGATGCATCATGATTTGATGGTACCCCGAAAAAGCATCTAAGAAGCTAAGCAATTCGTATCCACAAGTTTCATCTACCAACTTATCAATTCGAGGTAGCGGATACGAATCCTTAGGGCAAGCTTTGTTCAAACCTGTGAAGTCCACACACATCCTCAATTTTCCGTTGGCTTTTTTTACCATCACAACGTTAACCAACCATTCTGGATAATTGACCTCTCTGATAAACCCTGCTTGCAACAATTTCGAAATTTCCTCGTTTATAACCTGCTGCCTTTCCGGAACAAAATTTCTCTTCTTTTGTTTGATCGGTTTTGCTCCTGAGACTATGTTTAACCGATGACAAGCAACTTCAGGGTCAATCCTAGGCATATCGGTCGGGGTCCATGCGAATACATCAGCATTTTCCTTCAAGCAGTGGATTATTTCTTCTTTGGTTCTTTCAAGCAATTGGCTTCCCACATATACTACTCTTTCTTCATCTTCTTCTTCTAATCAAACTGCCTCCATCTCTTCATCAGGCTTTGGCTTAGGTGGTTCTTCGATTGTAAGGGTTTCCTTCCTTTGAATCCCCTTACACGTGGTGGATGCGATATTACACGTCCTAGCTTTCCTTTGATCTCCCCTCACTTGTCCAACACCATGGGGAGTCGGGAATTTCATTAACAGATAACAGGGATGTACCACCGCTCTCATGTCATTCAACAATGGCCGCCCGCATATCATGTTATAAGCCACTAACGTTGACTTCACCACCATAAATAACACTTGACGGACGACACTTCTCGGGCTCTCCCCTAACGTAACGAGTAACTGAACGGCACCTTCTACCTTCACTTTCTCTCCAGAGAAACCGTATAGTGGCGTGGGCACTGGGTTCAGCCTATCGTCCGAAATGTTCATCTTTTCGAAGCAGTTCTAGTAGATCAAGTTCACCGAACTCCAATTGTCAACTAGGATTCGACCCACTGGATGCTTTCCTACAATTACCGAAATCACCATGGGGTCATCATGGGGAATGGTTATATCTCCTCTGTCGGCCGGAGTAAAGGTGATGGGCTCCTCATCCTGCCTTTCCTCCATCACCGAGTTAATTTGGTGTGCCTGTCGGGCATAGGATTTTCTAGACGAGGAAGAGGTCCCAGCTAGCAATTCTCCTCCAGATATTACATTGATTGCTGGTCTTGTGGGTTCGTTATCTTCCTCGCGATTCCTCCTTTCTGTCCTCCTGTCGTCGTTTCTCCTGAGGTTTTCATTTCTTCTCACATTCCCCCTGTTCTCACCTCTCCTATCCCTTAGGTAATTTCCCCGATTTCGCATGGGATAGTTGTTTCTATCACTCCTCCACACAAACTGATTTATCTTTCCTTCCCGCGCTAGCCTTTCTAACTGATTCATCAACTCCCTACACTTCTCTGTTGAGTGCCTATGTGCCGAGTGGTAATCACAATATGACTCCAAGTCATGGCCCAGATTCCTTGACTCCTTCTTTAGAGGGCGTATAAGACCTGACCCCTCAATCGCTACCAACACTAAAGCCCGAGATTCAGTGACTGGGGTATAGGTGGTCTATTTCAATGTAGGGGCTTTATCAAATTTCCTTGGTTGACTAGAGGACGCCTCAGCAACTTCTCTTCCTCGTTTCCTTCCCTCCTTGGGCTCCCCATTCGCCACCATTTTCATCACCTCTTCTTGAGTAATATATTTATTCGCTAGGGAAAGTAGATCTGAGATTGTGGTGGGCTGATCCAGCGATAGGGACCCCTATAACTTTTCAGACCTTGTTCCTTATAACAAGGCCACCACGGCTATGCCAACTTGTAATTCTCTTACCTCCAGTGTGGCATCTCTAAACCGATCCACGTAACTTTTAAGCGGCTCCTTAACTCCTTGTTTAAGAGTAAGCAAGTAAGTTGGTTCTTTCTTTCTCTGACTGTTCACCGCAAACGCTTTAAGAAATTCACTCCGCAGCTAGTCAAAATAGACAATAGACCCCTCGGGCAAATTGTTGAACCACTTCATCGCATGGCCGGTCAGAGTGAGTGAAAAGGCACTGCACATTATCTCATCCTCCCATCCATGTAACAACATTAACGCCTCATAATTCTGCATATGATCATAGGGGTCCGTCTTTCCCATGTACGCAGTCATCTGTGGCATTTTGAACTTTGGAGGCAGCGGTTTCTATATGATGGTTGTGCTAAACGGTACTCTTCTCCTCTGGCTCTCTTCTGCGGACACTAGCTTTTTCTCTTCTAGCACCTGTTCTATCATCTTTTTCATGTCCACAGGGGGAGCGAATAGATCCCTAGCATGTGATGAATCAGGCAGGTTTTCAACCACTATTTCCTTACCCTTTCCTAGAGATGCATTTGTTTGTGTTATTTGTGTGTTCCAAGTAGGGTCAAACTCCGACCTGGCTCCCCAAGTGCTTTCGTTATATATCCCATTCTTTCTAGCACCTCCAACACCATGTTCCAAGTTAGTGGCAGCAAAATTCAACAAATCATGGTGATAGGCGGAAGACCCTGTCGCACGTTCAGTATCCTGCTGCCTAGATGCCTGTCGCCCAACACCAGACACCTGTCGCCTGAGCCCTACCGCAGGTCCCTGTTCTGCCGCCTCCCTAGTCTCTCACTGGGTCCATGCGACAAGCCTCCTGCTCCCCAGTCTTGTCACCTCCTGCTGAATGTCATCCTCCTCCACAAGGGGCGCCTCCTACCGTCGAGGGGGGTCTGCCGCTACCACATCATCCTGTCGCCCAAACGCCTGCGACAGGACACTTGACTTGTTTCCCCCACCAAATTCTGTACGGCTTGCGGCAGACTCAGAGTCGGGAGGACTCTCTTGAATAGATCCATCATGGCTTTCAGGGCCTGAGTAGTTTCCTCGCTCTGCCGTCTCAGAGTTTCGAATTTTACCGCCGACACAGTAATTCTTTCTTCTTCCCTATTCACCTGGTTCTTCTGGCGAATTGGTTATTCAGGGGAACTTACAGAGTTCTCATCACTTCCAGTTCTCAAATTAGTTGATCTTGTTCTCACCATCTTGAAAGTCTTAATTGGCTTTTTATACGGTTCTCACAAACGGCGCCAATTTTTGTTGCATAAAACAACAATAAATACGTGCTGACATAGATGTTCGTATTCTTCCTTCACGTGTCTCCAAAAAGCTTCTGTAAGACAAGAAAAGTCAGAGGAACGTAGGGGTGGTTTCCTGCATAAGCACTTCGATGCTTAACTCAGCCAAAGGTTCTTGAGTATTGGAAAGTATAAAAGCCAGTAGTCAAAAATTAGAGAATAGAATTGTACTTGAGGCCTATTTATAGGCAAATATTCTAAGGTAATTACCTAGTGGTGATTACGTCTTTTTAGTAGGAGTTTGTTTCCAAGTATAATACAAATTCCGTCAATCTCGGAAGTTTTATAGAGAGCTTGTCGCTGACGAGGGGCTGTAGGTAAAATACGACAGACACCAGCGGGAGAGTCCTGTCGCCTTCTACGAGAGGCTGCACTCATGCCACGTGTCCACACGACAAGGCCTCGGCGACAAACATACGATTCAGTACTTGCGACAGAGGTCCTGTCGCAGGCGATAGGGGTCTCACGCTCACCATCTCTCACCTAAGAAGCCACATGGTCCAATAAGATCTTGCCATGTGGCAGATTCTCTAATGTTTGGACTTGAGCACATTGTAAATGGGTTTTGTCATATCAAATTCTAATTAAGTGTGATATTATATATTATACTTGTATTAAAGCTATACAGGAATAGATATACACATGAATCACATAAAAGAAAATCCACTCTAAATCGATATACATATGAAACTGGCTCTTGCATAATTTTAGAGAAGAATGAGAGTAGCACTTTTCCTCTCTCTCTCTAGCTCTCCTTCTCACTCTCTAATTTTGTTTTTGTGCAGCCCGAGGATAATTAACAGAAAGCACTTGGAAAGTGTTTCAACAACACGATATATGATATATCAGAATTGAACTATCGCCCTCATCTATGTTAATTTTACTATTATTCAGTTTAGTGAGCTTTTAGTTACTTCCAAATGATCCATCATCCGTCACGTATTGCTGTCACATCTGATCACCGCCCTACCAACCCATTACCCTTCACGGTTTACATCTGTAAACAAAGAAGTTATTAAAAAATATAAAAAAACAATCCCTCGAGATTAGAGAAGAACCTCTCTCCCTTCTCCCACTCACCCTCTCGGTTTTGGGTGACCAAAGGAAATACTGAAGAGGCATATTTCAGGTCTCTGCGTGAATCTAATAAAATCTGGAAGGTGGATTTGTTTCATGTTAGATTTACGCACAAACTCGTAATCTGTCATCTCTCTTCTTTTCCATTATTTCCTTATGGTTTCTTCAAGTCGCTGTCTGTCTTTTTTTTCCAAAAGAATTTCCAATTTTAATCTCTAATTTTGGAGAGCAGAAAAGAAAAATTAATTCAGCTGCTGTTGTCAAGTTTGCCTGCTGATTGCTGAGCTAAAGAGCACAGCAACCCGCTAAAATTTCAAGGTAATGATGTCAAATTTTACATCAAATTTGAGTAATTTTATTTACATCAAATTTGAGTTTGTTTTGAAGAATTATTTTCAGAACTTTGATATGCTAATTTAGTTAAGAAAAAGTTTGAATCAAACTATTACTGCAAGAAAAAGGGTGAAAAATTACAAAAGAAAAAGAAAAGGAAAACAATAATACCCATTCAATGTAAGTCAGGTACATGAGCTTGCTGAGAAAATTTTATGTTTTATTTTCATCCTATTTTATTCTGAATTTTCTGTTCGCGTCCTGTAATTTTACTATACATAGTTGTTTTGGATTAAAATTTGTTGGTTGTACCTTTTGGATTGTGATTGGGAAAATTATAGGAGCAGAATGAACCAGCTTCATTGAAATAGGCCACTTTTGCTTCTTTTCCTTGGCTTAATGAACCGAGGGTTATCCTAACGTCTATTGAGGCACATGCGTTGAATTCTTTTTTGCGCGCGCGCGCATATATATATATATATATATATATATATATATATATATATATATATATATATATATATATATATAGTATTTGAATCCTATAAACAAAAGGAAAAGACATAATTTATTGTTGTTGTATCTGAAACTTTTCTCAGAAGAAATAACCAATTTACGCTAATTTTTCCGTTTTGGGTGATTGTCACCCTTTTATGGTTTTAGTAGTTTTTCTTTTAATATCATACATGATGTAACACCCATGGTTAGCCATCTAGCGCAGAATTTAGTGCAAGCTCTGTCAAAACTATTTCCCTGAGCACGATTTCAATGTTAGGAAGATTACAATTATTTAATTCGTTTTGCTACTATTAGCTTGTTTGCCTTCCATATAATTTCAAACTGAATTATTTCTTGGTTGAGGCTTGTAGGAGACAGAAAAATACCCAGTCTGCTTCTCAAGTGCGACTTTTTGGATGATTAGTAGTGCTACTACCTAATAATCTTTTAATTAATCTACAACTTGGCTTATGTTACAACGTAATTAAGGAAAATTGCAGTACAACCACAAAGCATGCATGTGATCAAACTAGCAACCAAAATTTACACCTAAAAGGTGCAATGCAGTAATCTTTTAGAGCAGTTTTTAGTTCTTCGCTTATTGGCCCATTTAGGCTTTGGAGAGGAAAATGGTAAAATGTTTCAATTTTAGGTTTGTAAAGGAATCAAATTATTCGTGAATTATTCGAATTTAATTTAATGATTACTCAAATTTGATTTATTTATTTTTTAACCAAATTAGAACTTCTTAATATTCGTTCAAGCAACTCACGAGTTTTATCGAGTTTTTTTTAAATATATATTTTTAATATTTTTATTATAAATTTATCATTTTACTTTCATAATATATAATAAAAAATTAACAAATTGAGTCTTTCAAATCGAGTTCGAGCGATTCTAGTTTACTGTCAAGTCGAGGTCGAGCTTCAAAAATCAAACTTGATTAAAAGTAAGTAAAATTTTGAAATTCAAGTTTTTGAATTAAATCAAGCTCGTATCTAGTATTGAATTATCTCTGCTCAATCCAATTACACCTCTAATCATTTACCCCTTATTGATTGACGATGAAAGTGAAATTAATGTGCCATCTTGTCCTGCAAAACTGAAGTAGATAAGGTCGATGCATCAGCCATTTGGGGGAAAAAGATTGCTAAAAAATGTGTTGGATTAGACAGATTTAAACAAAAAAGCGAAGACGACAACTACACGTTTCTTTATATAAATACAATTCGCCAAGCAGCCCAAAGTCTTATGTTTACATGGTAATAACATCACATAAAACTGGAGTCGTAAGCAGTAAACTCCCTACGGCACCAACAATCCAAATTATCTGCGATTCACCAGAATCATTAGTAGTAAAAGATAATTTACATGCTCCAACCATATGTGGATAAGCTTCACTTCTGTAAGTGCAGGTGCGGCAGCAATGTGCACAAAAAAATCTATTAGAAGGGCATAAATAAAGGGTATCACAAAAGTTAGTATTTCACATTTTCACTATCTCTAGTATAGAGAAGGTCCATCTTTTGACTCAAAAAAGAACAATTACTTAACATACATGACTCCAAAGATAATATGCTATGTGCATGAAACAACTAATACAGTACGATCTAAGAATCAACAAGGCCCTACTGACCTATCCTAACACTACAGTTTAATCCACATATTTAACAATAGTCACCTGTGGTCCTTGATTCTGTGTTATGAACAAGAAACCATGACTAGCGCACATCAATCATGGCACCTTCCAAGGGGCACTAGCTACTTTTTTAAAATAATGCGAAGCATTCTGAATGAGTTCATTTAGAACAGCAACATGCAACTTCAAACTTGAAATTTTAAGATTCTTAGTCTCCCTCTCCAACTTTATGACGGTATGCCGTTCTCGTAACTGAGTAATCTTCTTTTCAATCTCTTCCATCTCTTCATCAAATTTAGTTATCTCCTTTGCATTCTCAAGTATCTCCCTTTCAGCATTTTTTCTATGCCCTAGATGCTTTCCCTGCTCTTCTTTGATTGATAATAATTTATTCAAGCGATGTCGAAGCAAAGTAACATCAAATCCATGTTTTTCCAAGTCATTAAGACTTTCAAAAATGCTGTCAAATGTACTCCTAGGATCATCAAAATGCAACATGGATATCTTCTCAAACAAACTGGCAAAGGTTACCATGATACCAATCGCAGATCCTTCACGAAACTCCTCTCTGTTTTCAGCCAAAGGTTGAAAATGTGGATTTTGTGGCACAATTTGGAAGACATCCATAGATTCAATTATTCGCCAGACAGGTGATTTCTTCACAAAAGGCAAAGTCTGATCATCATCCAATAAAGGACTCCTACCTCTGGCATCAATTGCAAGAGATTCTACTGGAACATCAATTAGTCCTCTTTCCTCATTCCATCCATTGACAAGCATAACGGAGGAAAGTCCTTGAAGAAAACAAACATACTCACTGATGTCATAAATATAAAAGCCAAGTAATTATCTACATTTATGTACCCACTAAGCAAGTGGAAAAGATAAGAGATGAACAACAAAGAAAATGACAATTCATTAATATGTAGCAGCTTACTTGATTCTTCATCACCTGAAGAGTGGATTCCTCCTATCCATGTTGATAGAGGTTGGTCCTCATCAGCCATGTTGGAAATCCCAGCAATTGCCAAGTGAACCTCTTTTGTTGTGTAATCATCAGTTGTCCTTCCTCTAAAAGCATCTTGAGAGGCTATAAAAATTAACAAATAGGATGTTAATCTACACTTTATAAGGCGAGTAACCATAAATTACAAAGACTTAACAGATACCTGAACATTATTGTATCTACTCAGACAGCAAAAGAAACAAGAAAAAAGTGGTTGGTAACATGCATAATCTTTCCTCCCTACGTCACCCTACCTCCCCCACCTCTCCATGCAACAAAAATTCCCCTTTCTTTCATGTGAATCACTAGCCCAATCTTTTTCCTAGAAATTGACCCCATTACACCTACTGTTCTTCTATCATTTAGTATGCCACTTGAAAAAATCCATGACAACAGCTAAACTTGGGTTAAAAAATTTTGAGTGTCTACCCCAATGCTTCCCAGAGAGCCTTATATAGCAGTTCTATACTTCCCTTGAGGCATATTAGTAAACATTGACAAACCAAGAATCATGACCCACATGTACCTGCCAGCTCCGCCTCTCTATGTTTTGACAAATCAGCTTCATCACTCATACAATCTTTTACAGCTCTTTCCGCAGCAAGACCTCCAGACCCATTTTGCCTCTTACCTGAAAATAATAATACTAAGTATGCATAGATGCAGATTTACATATACCCATAAAAAACTGAAGCTTAAGTTATCATATACCAGCATCAAAAGCCATTGGACTTGCAACAACTGATTTACGTGGTCTTCCCCTCTTTCTTTTCTGATTGCCAACTCCCACTCTTTGCTTCTTTGTTTCCTATATCAGTAAGATCAACAGTTAAAAGAACAACTAAAGGAACATATATAGAGAGAGGAAAACAAAAAACTAAAGGGGATTCTACATTCCATGTTTGATACCATGTCAAGAGAAAACACAGGCCAGGGAGATGGCTCAGGAAAATACAAATTTTTACCAAAATGAGCTAAACTCAAAAAAGTAACCAGTTAGACATTAATTGTAAGACAACAAGATATAATTGTTTTCTTTCCATTAACTATTTCAAATATACCAGTAGCATGTCTACACACTTTGCTCATGAACTCTTTTCTTTTTTAAGAAAAAGGAGGGGACATGTGGGGAAAGGGGGAGGGTTACAAGAAAATAGATGCAATGTCATTTCATTTCAGAGATTCAGAATAGGTTACAGGACCAATGACAAAATTTACATGCCAATTGCTTTCTCAAGCCAATAAACAATTTTGTACCATGCACCATGGCAAAATTGCTCAGCTTATATTAAGCACTTAAGAATATTATGCCGTAGGTCAAAGTTTGAGAAAAAAATTCTGAAGACCTTAAACTTGACCATAAATCCTACATACATATGATCATCACAACTAAGGTAAAATAAACATAGCACAATTAAACACATGCAACACGTTAATGACACACTTTATTCACATTAGGAATTTAAGCCACTTCAAATTTAATAGCTTATCTTGGAAGTTTTGTCTCAGCCAGAGACTACTATTTTGCTTACCATGTTCTCATTTTCGACTGAATCATTGACATTATTCTTTTGCTCACCCACTAGCTTCACACATTCCTCATTAGGAATCTGAAGAGAATTTTCAGCCTGTAAAGTCTTTGTGAACTTTGTTGTTAATATGATAGGCATTTCAACTTCTTTTGTTTTAACCACTCCATTTATTTCTTCTGCAGTTGCATTAATCCCCTCCTTTCCTGAAAATATGTAATACACATTATTTTAAACAATACATCAAACTGGTGTACGTGTACCAACGACTATATGTACCTGTTTTCAAAATCTGCAGGCCTTTACTTGGTGACTTTCTAGCTCTTACATTCCTTTTCTCAAGGTTATGTGTTTTACTGTCAACTGAACCAACTTTCTGCCTCCAAGTTGTCTGCATTAGTAAGGGGAAATGCAGGTCAAATGAAAGTAGTACAGAGAGTGCGGATCAGGAACATTGGCTGATGGAGCCACCAAAACCAAAGTGCCAATAATCAATGATCATTACCCAGTTAGAATGGTGATGTTGACAGAAAAGGCAGTCATTCGAAGCAGTTTGCTGCAAAGCAAGTGGGGCACATTGAATATCCCAGTTGCAAAACAACCTTTGCTTAACATTGAAACAACCCATGGAGCAGTATCAACTAAGTCAAGCAGGCTAAGTTTCATGTAGTCATGATTGTTTTAGGGTAGGATTCTAAAGGGGCAAACTAATTTTCATTTCTTTATGTATACCTTGTAGACGTTATACTTAAAGGAACAGAATGATTTTCTAACATATTTTAGAACAAAACGTGCACTAACACACAGAAGTTTTAGAAGCTATGTGCTTCAACAGAAAGGAAACTCAGGGATGCAATAAAGATATGAAAGAGAAGTACACTGGATTTTAGTCATTTTTATACATTTCTTATCATCGCGTAGAAATGTATTAAAAAGAGTAAAAGAAAACGAAAAAAGGAAATATATATGATCTTATGCTGAAAATATTAACAATTAAACTCCAAAAGAAGAAATCTAACTCACAGTTGTGGCTCCTGTTAAAGGGCTCTCACTCTTAGCACAAGGCTGATCACGAATCACAATTTTCTTCAAGAATCTAGTCCCTGTACCTCCAGTCCTTGGAGTCCCTTCTTTACTTGATGTTTCGTTAGGCATATCTTTCAACCGATCACCTGTGAGTGCTAATGGTGTCCCCACCGAGTTTCCTTCAGTTAGCTTTTTCAAAGGCCGTGTGCGGGAAGTGTTACCATTGGATGTTTCCAGTTTGACCTTCTTGCTTGAGAGCAAAGCATTGTTTTCACCAGCGCGAGTAGGCTGCTCCATGGATTTCTTGCTTATCTTAGTCAAAGGAGTCTTATCTTCAGTGTTATCCTTATTGGAAAACAAACTCTCAACTTCTACAGGCAGCTTCATGTTGTGGGTATCAGGGAGAGCATTTTGAATCTGCTCTTGCTCCTGAGAAGCAATTAAAAGTTCCTGAAACAAATGCCTATTGCTTGAGCTACCAAACAGTGAATTGACATCTGACTTGCATACCACTAAATTTCTGAAATAATGACAACCAAGTATTCTCAAACCACCAAAGGATGTCTAGGTGATGCCATATCCAGGACAACATTTATGGCATTTAACACGCCAACTAGTTACTTGCAACACTGAGCAGATTTTAAAGCAAAGTGAAATGCATTATCCACAACTAGTTCAACATATTCATCTAGAGAAACTGGAAATAATAGTAGTAGGAGGGATAAGACAAAAACTAAGCATTTTTCAAACTGGAAATATAGAGAATATCATCATTGAAATGACTAGTAATCGATACAGACATAGTCAAAAAGTACTATTTCGAATCAATATTTCATCCTCTTATTAAGATAAAATTAAAATGTATGTAGTGGACCCATGTTTAGTAAAAAAAAAAAAAAAAAACCCATAAACAGCTCATAAATTTAAAGTGGGAAAATAATGGGAAAACGAAATTTATCTCCCAAAAAGAAGAAGCAAAGGGAGAAGATACCTTGGATTTGCTAACCCATTTGCCATCAACCCATTCAACATTAGGCCTCATATCTGAGTGACTAAGTTCCTTGTCCTCATTTCCATGCTTAAAAAAGACATTATACCTTTTTCCAGTAAGAACTTTGGTAATTACTCCACTTCGCCAACCAAAATTATATGTTGCATCCACTTTTTCCAGCAATTCGTAATTTCTAACTGCATAACGAGGAGGAGGGGGTCTGATGTGGAGGGAATCTACAACAACTTTTACAGTCCCAGACTCATCATCGTTCTTGGAGTTCTGATACTTTACCAAGAAAACATTCTCCTCGTTCTCTTTTATGACTATTGCAGGGAACCAGACGTCACGTAAGTTTTCTTTGTCAATATTTATCTCCACCGCTGTCCCTGAGCTAAAAATGGAGCCTGTTGATTGCTTTAAAAAATAAAATTAAAAGATCAAATAACTCACATGGCACAAAAAGTCAACCAAGCTGCAGATATCTTCAATTCCAGGAATGATATAATGAGAGACAAAAGGCTGACAGTTTTGAGAAACAACAGTGAAGATGTATAAAAATTTACAAATAAATGCAGGGTAGAAACCATTATATAAAGACAACATAAGAACAAATAAATCTGACATAGCCAACAAAAAACAATAACATTTATAAAAAATAACAATAACAAAAAAGTGGCATGCATGATTCAGGAAAATTATAAAGTTCGAGCAGCTATAATTGTCTTTATCATCCAACTGAATTTCCATGATACCAAGGCCAAATAGATATGTAAGGAAAATGAGCAGAGCTAAAACAGAAAGCATAGCATGTAAAACATATGGTTCGAGTTAATTATTTAACTCAAGCAATAAAAAGATCCTAATCGTCCCATCCTGCAGTAAGGAAAACTCTATAGTAAAGTCATAAATTTTGACATTACTGTAAGATCAACATAAAAAACACATGATTAAATATAGATTTAAAATCATTAGATGTAAAATATGTTAAACGTATCGTAAACACTTGATAATTAACTTAAGATTAATGTAAACAATACATAATTAAACATAAATTTAAAGTTATTAAGTGTAAAATATATTAGAAATATGCAAACACATTATAATTAGCATAAACATACATTATAGCAAAACTATCATGAGTTTAAATATATTGACACTAATATTTATATTGATAATCATATTTTTATGATACTTCTAAGATATTTTACGTCTAATAACTCTAAATTTCCGCTTAATCATGTGTTTTTTTATGTTGATCTTACAATAAAGTCAAAAATTGTGACCTTGCTGAAAAAATTCCCATCCTGCAGTAATCCTGAAAAGAAAATTCTCATAGCAAATTCAGGGTAAAAAAGCTACAAGCAGTGAGATCCGCAATTTTAAAATAGGAAAAAAAATTCTAAAATTAATTAACCCCACACATTACGCCTTTGCTCCAAAAGGAAACACAGAAATTCAGCTTTCAAATCGGAAATAAAACCCAAAAATTCCAAATTTAAAAAAAAAAGAATAGAAAGGGAAAAAAACAAAACAAGATTGGCAGGTTACCACACACCTGTTTTTCAGGTCGAACCCATTTTTCATCGACCCAATCCCAATGAACCCTCAAATCTCTCCTCTCAAACTCAATAACATCAGGTGGATTATCAAAATAAACCCTATATTTCAACTTTTCCAAAACCTTTCTCACAACTCCAGTCCACCAACCATCTCTATACCTCGCATCAACGATTTCATTAATCTCAAATCCCAACTGACCATCCTCCTCATTAGGTGGCAACGGCCGTATAAAAGCGGGGTCGACGTATTCAGTCAAAGGGGATGAGCCATTTTCGGCGAGTAAAGTCCTGTACTCAACCAAGGCCTTCTTGCGTTTCCTGGATGCTGATTTGGGAGGGGATTCCAGAATTGTGGCCGAGTACCAAGCGCCTCGAAAGCCTTCCTCGTCGCTGCTGACCTCGACTGCGGTTCCTTTGCTCAAGAGACGTCGTTGGAGTGGGGCAGGCTCAGGAGGATTCACCATTTTTTGGTGAAGAGTGGATTGTGTAGTGAGGAATCTTTGGTGCAGAAAAGCCTAGAGGGTTTTCCGATTTTTTGTCTTTCACTCTTTGCAGTCAAAGGGCTCGAAATTATTTTTGTCTTTCCTGTTTACAATTTTTTTTTTTGGGTTTTGGCGGGATAATATTCGCAATTGTGCACCTTCGACCACTCTTTTACCACGCACGAAAGGGATATAAACGTTGTTTCAATATATATATAAATATATATATATATATATATATATATATATATATAAAATCATTCACGTATTGAAAATGTAATAACAAAAGATGTAGTAAAATGAGTTTAAATTTTAAACTTATAACAATTTCATAAATATCATTTCCGCTTTGCTTGGTAGGATAAAAAGAAAAATGAAAAGATAGAAAATTGAAATGATGGAAAAATGGAAAGAAGGAAAATATTAATTTTTTTCTTTAGGTGTACTTGGTAGGAAAAATAGAAAAATGGATGTAAAATATATTTCTTTCCTCCTATTATTTAATAGAGTAGAAAAGTGAGAGGAAAGAAAATTAAAAATAAAATGATTTTACCATCTTACCCTAATACAAATATGTAAAAGCTTCACCCGTCTCACCAAGCCATCGGCAAGCATCCCCTAGGCGTCCTCTCACATGCCCCAGGTTTGCCCTTACAACATCAAGGCCTCGCCCATTCGAGTGGGTCGTCGACGAGCATCCCCTATGCTTCCTTATTGCCCCAGGTTTGCCTTGATAACGTGAGTTGGGCGGTTGCCTATCACACACCATTCACGTATTGTCCGCTTTGGCGGTCACCCATCTCACGGCTTTGTCCAAAGGCTCTTGAATTAACAAATAGAGCTTAAACAAAAATGGAGTACAGAATAAACAAATCAATGATATCGTTAGAATGAAATGAAGGACTTGGAAAAACGAAGGAACATATCAAAAATATTAAAAAATCAAAAGAAATTGAACATGGTAAAATAAGGATAGATCAAAACATACTTGATGTAATTACAATGAAATGAAAGGCGATTTGAACAGTGACCCAGAGTCCAAGCTCAAGCTTTAATCACTCAGCCCGTTGCAAATGGCGACCTGAACGGCAGCTCAAATGGTGGTGGGAAAGACGACATCGAGGATAGAGAAGACAAAATGAGAGTTCAAGTAAGTCTGGTGAGAGTGAGATGAGAGGTTCAGAAGGAAAAAAGGAAAGAAAAATTAATAATTTAAAAAGTTATTGGGGGTATTTTTGTATTTTTATTTAATTTATTCATTTGCCCATATTTTCTTTTCTAATTTCTGTCCAATTTGGACAGATTTTCATTTGTGAAGAGGGAAGGAAAATGCTTATCCTTCCCATTTTCTTTCCTTCTCATTTTCTGTCCTACCAAGCAACTTTAAAATTCATTTTCCTTTAATTTTTCCCTCCTTCATTTTCTTTTCTCCCACTTTTCAGCTATACCAAGCAAGGCCTTCAAACGATTAACTAAGATTTGCCGTAACAAGAATTTTGTGTATTATTGTCTAATGTGCTTTTGTACTTCTTTTGGGAAAAATTACAAGGCCATGTTGTGAAACAATAATATGTAATTAAAGGGTCAAACAAGTTTTTTATTTACTGCAAAGGAAATGATAACTTTTTAACTTACATAAAGGAAATGAGTATAAGCATTTAATCCTTCTTGTTACCTGAGAGAAAACCATCTCCTTTTTTTTTTGTTTCTACTTCACATTTTTCATTGTTTGGCTTACATATCGAATAGGTCCTTATTTACTTTTTCTTTTCTTTCTTTTTTAGCAAATATGTACATCAAATTAGAAAAAAAAAAAGAACGAAAAAACCCATAATATGATCGATGAGTCATCTTTATTAAATGAGCCAAAAAATCACGAAATTCAAATACCTTAGAAGATGTAATTGATTACCTATAAGAACTAAAATATAAAAAGAAACATGTATAATTCATGATTTCCATATGTACATCTTGGATAAAAGATATGTACAACTTGAATAACGCAAAGATATTCGAATATCTTAATGTGTAAATCAAAAACCTACTCAACCAAACTCTTGGTAAAAGCAATGAGAAAAATAAAGGTATTCAAATATCCATGAAGAGGAAATTGAATAACAATCTCCAAAAAGCTATAAGGTGATATGTACATTTTATTTTTACAATATGTACACCTTGCATGAGCATTTGTACGTTTCTTCCTATTTAAAAAATCATTACAAGAATTTAAATTCTTCAATCAAGGATTTGAATACATATATTTACAAAGGATAAAGGTATATCAGAATATGTACTTCTAATGATTTAAATATGAACACCATAGATATATATATATATATATATGTACTTTCTTATTCCTTGGTAATTTTTCTTAGGTATTCAAATAGCTTAATATAGGAATTTGAACACCTCAATAACAACTCAATGCGAATACCTAGCCGTGATATTTGAATACCAATTTGAATGATGAAAATATTCTGGTGAGTTCAAATATACAATAATTGGAATTCAAATATTTGTTTTGATAAAGTTGTATTAAGTGCACCAAAAAGAAAGAAGAGAATTTGAATACCCATTTTTTGGCATTCAAATACCCTTATGAGCAAAGCATCAAATCAAGAAGAAACCTTGATAAGCAAACCCTGAGAGAGAGCCAGAAATTCTAGGAATTTGATTACATATAGGAACAAATCTACTAAAAAAAAGGTACAATTTTTTTCCATATGTGCATGCTGGATAAAAAGATATTTATAACTCAAATAATGTGAGATTCGCACTTTCATCTCCTTCATATGAAGTAATTTGAAGTTAGAATGATTAGCTTAAACGATAACAATAGTTGCTTATGTTTTATAAGTAATGAAGTAAACTACAATGCGAGCCCTACATGATTTATAATCTGAACTAGGACGAAAAACTCCATATTATTGTTAATGAGGGCAAAATACTGAGATGGTAAGAATCTACATCTCAAAATTCCTTCGTTTGAGCATACATAGGTTTTCGTGCAACAATTTCAAAAATGACGGGTTGTCCATAGCCTAGATAAACATTTCTAAATAATGTCGATGTAGTTTGACTTTTGACCCATAAACTATCATAGTACCCTAGTGTGAAGAAGTAACCCTATTCCAACCTGTAGACTAAATCATATGAAAATGCTAAAAACAACAGAACGAGCCAAAAAACCTTCATTTAGGGCTATTTTGGTAATTTCACTCTTATAACCGACCAACTCACATTAAAAGTCAAGTATTTGACTTTTTATGTTAAATAAATCTAATAAGAGTGAAAAATAAAAATATTTGAAATTAAATTAAAATAGTTTAAATAAATATTATAATAGTTTAGGACATGTAAAAGATTCTAGAAATTTTGGAAGGGTGTTTTAGTAGTTAGGCCTTAATAATAATTTTAAGTAATAAATAAAAAAATAATAGATATTTTTAAACACCACCATCATCTTGGCCGGCCATGTTTCTTCCGTTTTTGCTAAGTTACAAAGTTTAAGTGTAAAAAGAGAAAGCTTGAGAAACATCATCTTACAAGCTTCAAAACCCAATTCACCCTAAACCAGACTTGCTCATCTTGATCCCCTCTACCACTTATATGAATTTGAGGCCTTGGAGTGGCCACTTGATAGGTGAAATAAAACCTTGAAGTTTCGGCCATAAGGAGAGGTAAGAGAAAGAAATTTCAGATTTGCTTTTACTTGAGATATGTTATTTTTTAATGGTAGTTTAGCATGCTAGAAGTGTTAGAATGAAACAAAACCAAGTATATCACTCTTTTAAGGTTTTGGCCACTTAGGGTTTATGATAGTATGTTTGCTTTGTTTCATGCAAAAATAATATAAAATGATGTATAAATCATGTCACGACTTGAAGGCCGTAACTTACACTCGATACTCATACTTCTTCATCTTACAAATTTATGGACGAAATTTTTCCTTTTCATTTTACGGTTTGTATTCGGTGTCAGTGTAGTCACTAAACTAATTTCACTCATCCTTTCTTTATACTTTAGCCTTGATAACTTAAACATTAATTTATGAGCGTATTTACTCAACTATCTAGGTGAACTATAGTCTCGCTTAAATATTAAACTAGCAAGGAAACGGTTCTAAGTTACATCCCGACTTATTTAACAAAATATGTACTGTGCATCAATTAAAGTCTTACATATAAACAAGCGTTTTATAAAGAGCGTACACCTCAAAAGGCTAGTACCAAGTCTAGGTACCGTATCCGGAGGCCCTCTCGAAAGCTCTCATGGCAGAGTTTAACTCAAATAGTCTAAAAGAGATGAAATTAAGGGAGTGAGCAAATCCACGGCTCCGTAAGATACTAATATAAATGCAGGAGTAGAATTATACTATCTTAACTGCAGTGCATAAAACCTGCAAGTTTGCAATTACAATTTACCATTTCAATCGATAACATCTTATATTTATAACAAGATCATGTCCTGAGGACCTTAAGTGAGTAGGATTTTGAAGTATCGATGTAAGGGAATTTGAAGCACCTCATTATCTCAATTCCTGTCATTCGTCTATCACTCAGACCTTCAAATAAATTCAACTTAATCACTTTCAATCTTCTTGTCCTTATACCACAATGCATCGTACAACAATGCATCGTGTATAATTTGAATATCATATACTATTAATCCATACTCACATCAATCTCATAATATATCATATCTCAAGTGAACATCATGTTCAGATGCAATATATATCATATCAGGTTACTTTACATTTAGCAATTATACTATTGTATCATATCAGATCATATCGCTTTATATGGAAAAATCATGATTACCGGTAGTGTAAAGTCATAATACTCTTCATATAAATCTTATGTTCATGTATAGTATAGTATCATGACATCATGTAGATAAAATGTCGTTATGTCATAAATCAGCATGCAAAACTTATGCAAGCTTTACTATATGAAATGACTTTCATTTCAAATCATATCACATATACTTTTAGAGCATGTTCAAAACATGTAAATTCTCAATTCATTTCATATTTACTTTTAAGACATGGTCAGAACATGTACAATTTGCAAATCATATCACTTGTACTTTTAAGACATGTTTTAAAATGAAAAACACGTAATATATCAAAACATTTCATATTCACTTTTAGGGCATGTCTAAAACATGTACAGTCTCAAAACATTTCTCATATACTATAAAAACATGTTAAGTGTAGAGTTCATATCAAATAAAACTATACTCTAGACAGCATATCATATCATGTTTGAGACTAGGCTAAATCCCTATTATTCTATCAATAAAGACTTAGTTCACTGTAGCTAGCAGTGAGAAATCATGTCATCGTCCCCTGGAAACCAATTAGGGCGCCATAGACCTCATCTCTCTCAGCCCCATTGATCAGGTGTGACTGAGCCCTATCCACGACTATTGTCGGACAAGCATATCTGCCTAATGAGTAATCTCTAATTAGGCGATTTTCACTATGCTTTATTGAATTTAACTCTTTTAAGGTGCATAAAACATTTAAACACTTCACTTTGTTATGAAAATAGTGTAAAGTATGTAACACATTTCTTTAAGATCATTTACATATGTAAATACATACACTTACACTATATATTCAATCTTTTCAAAATGATTCAAACATTTATTCATATAAGTATCGCATGAATAAATCTTTTCAAAATCTCAAGTTATAAACAAAGCATGCTTAAAAGCAATGTAATTTAAAACCTGAGTTAAAGACAATTTGCTATCATGCTCATGAAATACATCAATGTAGTATCATTCGGTATAGCACTAACTATAATCCCAATTCCTCATTTCCATCCTTTTGATTTCAATCGGATCATACCTAATAGGTAAATTCGATATTCTCTGTGATTCCTCAATATTCAATATCATTTCTCAATAATTATCGACTACAACAATCACTTGTACATTTCATCATCAATACTAGGACCCCCCCCCCCCACCGTCAGTATGAGTCCTCTTAGTATCTATGAACATTTAAATATAACATTTTTATATAACCATCAAGATACTGAAATTATGCAATTACCAATATCATCATTCAAGACCTATTCCAGAGTCAACATCGATGATATAAAATCACAAGGTCAATAGTCACCTATCCAATCCATCTATGGTTTAACATATTGACACTCGATCATAATTTCGACTTGATGTCCAATTTCATTCACTATCACAAAATCAATCACAGTTTTCAAATCAATTTCTTTTTATATGGCTTGTATGATATAATACTATGATAGAATTCTCTATAAAGGTATTATAGAATTAATTTAGGTTAGCAGATTTGGCCAATTTCCACTATAAAAAATGTTCCAAGACATTTTATGTCAGAATACTGAACTTATACAATTGTCGATCTTATTATTCAAGACCTATTCCAAAGTTATAACCGAAATCATATAATCACATGTTTGACACTCATTTATTTGAATAGATCAATGATTAGATTATATCGGAATTCAACCTCAATTTCAAATATTATGCATGCACAAGTCATACATTTGTTATAACTCGATATCACAACTATCCATCGTATACCACAATATTGATATTAAGACCCTTACCAAATGTAGGTTCGCTTATTATCTCACGTATATTTGACAACATAATGTCATATAATAAAACCATTTCAACATTGACCTCTTGCAATGTCTGTGTTATCACGTTCGAAACTACTCCAAAATCAAGAAATCGAAATTAATTAATTCTAAAATCACCACTCCGTCGATAATTCCACAATTCAATCGTTCAGCCACTAAATTACAACTCGATATTCTCTTCCAAGCTATATCATATAATCATCATTAATTTTATCAATGATTCGACTAAATCGATATTCAACCTAAATTTCAACTTGATAACCAATTCATGATATTAAGATAAATCAATTTATCGATTCTATAAAGCCTACACAATATAATTCATCATGTTATCATGCTCAACCATTTACCTTCTCAAAGATTCCAAAAAATCAAATTTTTGATAATACGATAAAGTCCTTTCAAAGCTTATCTTTCGATAATTCTTTTCAAAGTTCCATGTATACGAGAAAACCTTAACCTTTTTCATCAAATATTTTCATATAAATTTCGGCAGCATAACATTTTAGGAATTAAAACCTCCTGCAACAATGCCAAATAAACACAGTGGTATTCCACAATCATTTTATTGCAATATCATGATCATTACTAAAACCCTTACCACCAATTGTAGGTCCTCTTAGCCTTTTAAAATCATTTCATTAATAATTCATTCTCAAGATCATAACTCCAAACTATACACTATAATACTATTACTACTTTATAAAAGTATCTTACCTATTCACCAAAGCTTAGCGTGTTTCCAAGCCTAGCCGAACTCCACCACTTGCCTCGTTACCATGTTGCTACAATTTTAACAATTCACACATATATTCGCTTAGAAATTAATCCAACAAATTCTATAAATTTCAATGGAATATAACAAAATCTTTTAATTTCCTTACCCATATTCAATATTAAAATTCTAGTAAAGTACTTCTTAAGCTCTCTCATTTCTTTCTTTTCTTTCTTTCCCTTTCTTCTTTCTTCTTTTTCCATTCCGTTTTTCTGTTATGTTTTTTTTTCTGGCCGAACCGGTTCAGCCACCGTCGATCGTCATCACCGTTGGTTCAGCCTCTTCACAGCTGGCCAAGGTTGTGCTGAAGCCGTTTCTGGTATCCTTTTCCTCCCAGTTGGTGACGGCGGCAGCGGATCTGGAGGCAGTGGTTCGACTCCTTTCTCCTCCTCTTTTCTCCCCCTTTTCTCTTCCTCCTTTCACCACCGGTTGTTCCTTTCGCTTGGCCTGACCTCGCCGGTGTCGAAGGCAGCGGTGGTAGCATCCGAATCGGGCGGCACCGGCTCTTTCCTTTTTCCTTTCTTTTCCCTCTTTTCCTCTCTGTTTCCACTTCGTTTTTTTCCCTTTTTCGCTTCGTCCGTTGCTGGTCACTTCTTCTCTTCCCCCTCATCTCACCGACGACGTCTCTCTCTCCTGTTCCTTCGCCTCTCTCGACCGACGGCATCGGCTTCATCTTTGGGGTCTCTCCTTTGTTTGTAACAGAGGAGGAAAATGGAAGGGAATCGGGATACCCGATTCCTATCTCTTTTCTTTTCCTTTTATTTATTTATTTATATATATTTATATTTATAAATATATATAAATACACTATATAATTATATTTATATATATGGATATATAAATATATATATAAATATACACATTTTATTCCTTATAATTTGGATCTCTTAATATCCAAATTAATTTCCTCATACAATTTCTCCAATCCATTACTTCACCAATTACTGAAATTCCAACAATATTCCCATCTCGTAAATAACTTTATTTATTTACTTTCGCTTATCTATTTTCATTAAAATTAATTTTTCGGGTAATTAATACCAAAAATAGAAAAATTTTCGGTTATCACAAATCATGAGAAACATGAATATAGCCTTAGAATTGCAAAATAGTGAGTGTAGTGTGTGATGGTGTATTTGGCCAAGAGAGAAAATATCACCATGCTTAGTTTGATACCAAAATGGTTATAGAATAATATCCTAATGTTAATGAGACTGTTAGTGAAGTCAGATTTGAAAAAGGAAGCATTTTAATTGTAGTTGTTAGGGTCAAGTAGGAAGTAGACTGGATTTGTCATTGTATTAGAAAATATGGAAGATCTTAGAGTATACTACATAATTTATAAAAGAAGTATTGAATTTTGATCACGTTTGAATATTATTTTGCAGCCTAGAAGTGAGGAAGTTAAGGAAGGATAGGCAAATATACGGTTGACTATCAATTCTGGTGTTGTTGAATTGTGATATTGCATTATGGCAGTGTGGTAAGAAATATGTATCAAAGGCGTAGGTGATACTATGATTGCATTGGGCATATTAGCTGAATTGTGAATATATTGAACTATTTTCAAGTGCAAGAGGTTTAGATACATAATACTGTTATCTACTAAATTTCATAAAATGCAAAATAGACTTCGACTAGTTTATCGGAAAGGCCCTTAGAACTAAGTGTTAGTTAAGATGAAAGAATTGGGTAGCAAGGTTCGCTTTAATATATATTTATGGTACTATTTTTAATATAATTTAAAAGTAAATGTTGTCACTAAATTATTATGATTTAAAATAATATAAAGGACTTAATAAAAATACTAAGAAAATCGTTTACTAAATTGATTTTATATTGTACTAGTTATAACTAAATTATAATACTTTTAAAAGAAACTGCATCCTTTAAAATTGTTATATGTTTTATTGTTGTTTAAGGATATGTGTTGAATGAGCCTAATGTACTATGTATGGTTTTCAACTGCTTTACTAAATGTTTTAAGATTGTTGGCTCCCTTTTAGTGGCCTTTTAGGTAATCACATTGTAATGTATCATAATGTAATGTTTGCTGCTCAACGCTGATCATGTCTTTAGCACCCATAGTAGTCACCTAATTAGTGTTCTTTGTGTACTTTATTGACTATGGCTATATGTTTTAATGTTACTCCCTATTCGAGAACTTAAAGCGCATATTGGGATATTGCATTATCTCCATTGAATTGTTTTATTAAAATGTACCGATCAAATCAAAACGTTATTTGGAAACCTACTGTACTAATGATACTGTTTTATCAATTGTTACAAAATGTTTATTGAAAATATGCTTATCAGATTTTATTATTTGTTAACAATTAATGATATAGTACTCGACTGTTTATATTGTATAGTATGGTTATTGTAAATACTAAAATATTGGATTCTGAATTTAAACGCATGAAATCCTCCTCTGTTAGGTACACTTAAAACTATTATAGCCGGGACTAGAGACTGGGACAAGTGAGCTGTTTTAAAGCATCCTTTTTTACTCAGCCTGGTATCCCTAGCCAACTATAACAATCTTCCCTTCCAATTCCCAAATTATTGTCATTGATGGAAAATGTTATCGTAGAAGCATGTTTAGGATACGTGCATATAGTTCCATGGTATTTGCTCATATATATTTCTTACTGGGTAAAAGCTCACCCCTTCTTTCCTTTTCTAGATTATCAGCAATAATTTTGGTACAATCGTTTACAGGAGGACCTTTACTTTTGGATAGTATTCCTTCATGAAAGTTGCTTATTCCTTTGAGGTATATTGTATTTTCTTTTATATGTTTAGAGTAGTTGTTGTAACTCCACCTGTGTGAGTTAACGCAGCCAATCCCAAGCCTGGGTAAAAGAGGAGGGTGGCGGTAGGTTTGGACAACCAGCCATAAACACTAGTCCAATCTCATGAAATGAACCAATATCAAAACATCGTTGGGGCGTCGCTGTGTGCATCGGAGCCCAGGTGTAGTGAAAAGTGGGCAAGGGCTGCTAGGCCATCGCCCCGGAAGCGACGCACCACATCAACGCCTGAATGTGGTGTTAAATAGGCAAAGGTTCCCACACCACAATGGACCAGGGTGGGTAAAGAAGCTAGTCCATAACCATAACCATAAGCTTAGGTTAGGATCTTGGAATATAAGTATGCTTAGTGGTAAGTTAGCTGAGATTTGTGAGGTTATGAGTAGGAGAAGGGTTAACATCTTGTGTCTTCAAGAGACCAAATAGGTTGGGGAAAAGGCTAGGGAGATAGTGTAAGAGCCTCGCCCGTCTCACCAGGCCGTCGGCGAGCATCCCTTAGGCTTCCCTCATTGCCCCAGGTTTACTCTTACAAAAGCGCTCAAGGCATTAATCCTAAGTTTTTCAGGAGCTTTGGGACAAAGCCATGAGGTGGGTGACTACCAAAGCAGACAATACGTGAATGGTGTGTGATGGGCGATCGCCCAGCTCACACTGTCAAGGCAAACCTGGGGAATGTGGGACTCTAGGGGATGCTCACCGAAAGCCCACTGGAACGGGCGAGAAAATGTGAGAACTCATTATTTTGTACTGTACATGTACGAAATTATAAATTTTAAATAAATAAATTAATTAATTTTGTATATCTTTCTAAATGTTAAAATAAAGGTGGGATAGAATTGAAAAATTTGAAGTCGTACAAGGGCAAAATTGGCTTTTCTCAAGGATTGGTCAAATTTGATCAATTTTTGACTAATTTGGCTTAAAAAATAATTAAAATAAATAAAAATTTAAATTAAAAATGGGCTGGACAGAAAAGTGATTGTGCAGTGGCAAAATGAGTAAATAAAGTGACTTTAGAGGGCATTTTGGACTTTAAATAAATTATATCAAAATTTTTATAAATTAAAATTAATTTATGGCCAATTAAATTAAGACAACAAGGCCAACTTCATTTATTTCTTCAGCCTTGTTGCACCACCTCAGCCATTTTCTGCATACAGTCTCGTTTTCTGTTCTTCTCCTCCACCGATCTTCATGCTTCAGCTCTGAATCACCATTTTCTCATCACAAAATCAGCTAAATTTCTTCATATAACTTCATCCTCACCTCTATAGCTCCCCAATCATCAAGGGATTTTAGCCAAAAACCGCCTAAAAGAGACTCCCCTGCAGCTGGATAGTGGCATAGTGTAGGTAAAAATATTTTTTTAGCTAACGTTTTATGCATTCTGATCACTGGTTTATGGTGATGTTGGTTAAGTAGATGATATGTAAGGATAAGGTTTGGAATAAAAACATATAATCATTTCCTAGGGCTAAATTCCTTGATGGTTGGTGGCGTTAATGGTTGAACAAAGAATTTTGTTGCTGTGTGCGTGTGTGGCATCAATGGCATGAAACAAAGGTTGACATGAAAAAAAAAATTAATTTTATATTTATAGATGAAGCCGTGCTGCTACGGTTAGCCATGGGGGTTTCAAAGAGGTATAAACGTGGTATCTTGATGGTGTGAAAACAGAAAATAAAGGCATGAATACTAAATATAAAGGCTAGCTGGAACCGAAACAGAAATGGGAAATTGATTTAGTGTGTTGACCGAATGTGATGAAGATGGCATGATAGTCAATAAAAGGGGTTGTTGTGGCGTGGAAAAATAAGAAAAATAAAGGCTGATGAATGGTCAAGAATAAAGAGTAAAAAATGAGGGCTTGTGATGAGGAAAAATATAACCACAAAATGCAAATATAGTCAATGTGTGTGTATGTTGCCGATTAGAGAAGAAATGAAGGAAAGAAGTATTGCCTTTATTTCTTAAATGGTGAAAAAAAAATACAAATGAGAAGGCAGCTCATCTAATTTATACATTGACTAAAAATGAAACAATAAATTTAATCATATAGAGGTCATTTGGCCATAATAGAAAAGGAAGGAAGATGGCATGAAGAGTGGCCATCTTTAGCTATGAGATCTTATTTACATCTATATTTCTATAAATCATAGCTTAAAAATAAAGAATAAATATGCTAATGATTTTTGGTGAAATCAGATTGCAGTCGAGAAATTCGACGTTCGTATGGTGCACACAAGAGCGCGATCTCGATAAACAGGTAAGAGACGCGTTTGTAGATTTGTAGGGATATCCGAATGCATGATTTTCGTACCATGAATTTTATATGAATTATGGAATATGGTTTTGCCTCAAAATTGCATGAAAACCTGTGGATTGTGGTTGGTGAACTGTGTTTGAAAATGCAGGGAGGCTAGGATCGGGCAGCCATCATGCCTCCGAAATTTTTTAAAAATATTTCTAACAATGCTAAAAAATATTTTGGGTGCATTATTGATATTCTCCTAGCCTTGAGATTATTAAATTAAATATTTTTCATAAAAGTTTATTATACTGAAAAATATTTATTAAATATTCTTGACACCGATTTTGGTGAAAGTGTCACTACTGAAAATCCATCCCATGTGTTTTACAGTGAATTATGGGATTTGTGATATGAATTAATAAACAGTGAATATTTTATACATGATTTTAAATTAATATTCACTATTTGAGAATATATATTTTCCTTTATGGAATTAGTGAAATTTTACCATGAGTAATAAATTCCGTAAAGGTTTTATCACCGTGAAAAGACTGTTTTGAGATTGTTAGGCCCATATCATGCTCACGTATTCATGTGTACCCTCTCATGTGTTATGCTATTGACATTGAGCCGTCTTTAGCATCCCGGTTGTCACCTGCTCAGTGTACGACCGAGGACACCTATAGACTATGGCCATAGATCTTTATGATGATTTACTGTCCCTACAGGAATCTCACGTGTACCTTATTATTCCCGACGAGACATCATTAAGGAGTTGCTTGGTCTCCACTATTATTCCATGTGTTATTATTGGATTTGGTGAGAAATTTGAAATATACTGTTATTGTGATGCTTTATCATTGATTTGTGAAAGATGTGAACAATGATTTTATTGCTACATGTGTTTAAAGTGATTGATTTTGATGGTGGAAATCAAAATAAATTTCTAATGTGGTTTATATGATTTACTAAATGGTTTTATTTTATCATATGACATTTTATATGCAGTAAATATTTTAACGAACTTTATATTTAAATAAATTCCTACTCCCTATAGTCGCTCTAGGTTTCCGGGATACGACAGGTATTTCAAAATACCTTTCATGCTCCAATTGGATTTTTTAACCGACTATAATATCATTTCCTTGGTAATGTACTAGCTTATAAATAGGAATTTAAAGATTTTACTACTTATAGTCTTCGAGGTATCAAGATTTGCATACAAATCTCTTATTGAGTCGTGGTTTGCTCACTCCAATATTTTATCTCTCCAGATTATTTTTAGTGACCATTTGAGACATATCATCCGAGGATTAAAGGCTGCGTATTGAGCACCCTGAGGCAGCGTTTATAGATCCCAGAGGTATAGTTATTTTATTTTATATGTTCAGACTTTTGATTTATAGTACTACAATATTGTATTAAATTAGGGGATGTAAGTGTGGATTAAAATACAATTTGTAAATATTTATTTCCGTTAATTATAGTAATTTACGGATATCGTGTTTAAAGTGAATTAAATACTGAAAATAAGATATTGCAGACAGCCCAACTTATTCATGTGTTGTGAAATTGTGTAAAAAGAGTACAATACTGTGTACTTGGGATGTGACAGATAGCACTTTGGCAATATAAGCTTTGGTACACAGGGAAAGATAGAGACCAAAATGGAGTAGGTATCATTATAGATAAAGAGTACCATAAGGATGTTGTACAGATTAGGAGACAAGGAGATAAGATTATTTTGGTTAAGCTAGTTTTAGGAGAAGAGGTGTTGAATGTCATTAGCGTGTATGCACCCCAGATAGGACTTGATGAGGTTAGTAAATGACAGTTTTGGGAGGATTTAGATAAGTTAGTACAAGAAGTGCCTCTAGAGAAAACCTTTTTATCGGTGGCGACCTTAATGGACATGTTGGTACAAGTAGAGAGGGTTTTGAGAGCAAACATGAGGGTTTTAGTTATGGTGTAAGAAACGAGGGTGGGGATGCTATCTTAGATTTTGCTTTATCTTATGACCTAATCTTAGTAAACACATTGTTTAGGAAGAGAGATTCTTATCTTATAACCTTTAGAAGTGGACCAAGAGCAAGTCAGATAGATTTCTCTTTAACTAGGAGTAGGGATAGACATAGATATTTGGATTGTAAGGTTATCCCAAGTGAGAGTGTTACTGGGCAACATAAACTCCTAGTCCTAGATATGAAGATAGATAGATGACATTGAAGGAACCAACAAAAAGGAACTGAAAGGATTCGATGGTGGAAGCTAAAAGAAGATTATCATACAACATGTAGAGATAGTTGGATTCAAAAAAAGGATTGGACAACAGAAGGGAATCCAAATGTAATGTGGAATAAGATGGCAAAATGCATTCGGGAGGTGGGCAAAGAGACATTAGGAGTATCAAACGGAAGAGTGCCGAGTGGAAAGGACGCAACATGGTGGACTGCAGCAGTAAAAGACACTATAAAGACTAAGCGAGAGTGTTACAAGGCTTTGAAGAAGAACAATCCAGAAGAAAGTTTTACAGAATATAAGTTAGCTAAAAAAGAGGCAAAGAAGGCTGTGGCAAAAGCTAAGACAAAGGTTACGAAAGAGATTTACGACAAGTTGAACATAAAAGAGGGAGAGAAAAAGATATGCAGATTGGCACGAGTAAGAGAAAAGAGGAGACGCGACCTAGGAGTAGTGAATGTATTAAGGATGAGCATCAAAGAACTCTCGTTAAAGACAATGACATTAAGGACAGATGGAGTGATTATTTTGACAAATTATTTAATGATGGATAAAATAAAGTTTTGAATAATATCTCAATGCCTCTCAAGGATTTAAATCGGTGCTTTATGCATAGAAAAAGGCACTAAAGATGATGAAGAACAGAAAAGCTGTTGGACCTAATGACATCCCAATTGAAGTTTGGAAATGCCTTGGAGATGTAGGAGTTAGGTGGTTGACAAATCTGTTTAATAAGATTTGGCGCACTAACAAAATGCCGGAGGAATAGAAGAAGTGTGTCTTGATACCTCTATATAAGAACAAGGGAGATATTCAAAGTTGCGCCAACTACTGAGGCATAAAATTGATGAGTCACACGATGAAACTATGGGAAAGAGTGATAGAGCGGAGACTAAGAAAGAATGTAGAGATATCAGAGAATCAATTTGGTTTTATGCCCCGTCGATCAACTATGGAGGCAATATATTTCCTTAGACAACTTATGAAGCTCTCTCAAATACTTGGTAAAGATCTCCATATGGTCTTTATAGATTTGGAGAAAGCACATGATAAAATACCTAGGGAGGTACTATGGTGGTCCTTAATGAAGAAAAGAGTTCCTTTGAAATATATTGAACTAATTAAGGACATGTATGGAGATGCAAGGACACATGTGAAGACAGGTGGGGGGCAAACATGTGAGTTTCCTATCATGGTGGGATTACACCAAGGGTCAGCATTGAGTCCATTCTTGTTTGCGGTAGTTATGGACGAACTGACAAAATCTATAACGGTCTTCATATACCGTACATTATTCATTTTGATACACATTTATCGGTTGGGCTGTCTACGATGCTTTAAATCATCTATCAGTCACAGTAGTAAACAGTAAATTTCATTACCAGTATAATTTCAGAAATGTGACATTTCATTATTTCTTTTCATATCTACATCCCCTATATTTAATTTGGACTTAAAGTAGTAATGTACATAATTTCTGAATATATAAAAGAAAAAAATATACCTCCGATATCATATATCGACTGACTCGGGTAACCGATATGGCAGTCGATAACTCAGGATGGTACGTCTCTAAATCCAATATAATGCCCTATGGACTCGAAATAAAGGAGTGAGCGACAACGTGCTCAGTAAAGGAGTCGTATGCAAGCTTGATACAATGAAGTCTATATGCTAGAAAAATATTTATTTTTCCTTTTTCATAAGCATAAATGGAATAAAATATTTATTTCCATCACCTCACTAACAGTTCAAAACACGTGACAATACAGTAGTGAGACAGGTCAGTGAGCAGTAAGTATAAAATCTTAGAAGCAGTAAACAGTTGCTTCAGTACAGTATATTATCCAGAAAGTCAGTGGATAATCAGTTCAGTAATTGTTTCTAAATTTAGAAATAATTTTCATAAGATTCTTTTCCAGTAAACAGTGGTTTTCGAGTACCGTTCAGTAAATAGTAATCAGTATGATATAGTTCAGTAAACTGTATTTCTCAGTACAGTAAACAGTACTCAGTAAAATCCATCTCAGTAAACAATTTCAATGGGTTGAGACTAGGCATCACCCTATATCATATCATGCTATTATCATCCCCAAGGGACACAGTAATCATACCTGAAGGGACATAGTAACAGTATACAGTAAGATATATAGCCATAATCTATAGAGGATCCTCGGATACACTTGCCAGGTGACTCCGGGATCGCTGATGACTTGGCGAGTCAATCAGCCACGTGACAGTAATCAGTAAGCATTAAAATTGGGCCCTAAAGTCTCAAAATCATTTATTTCCCATGGAAAATACCTTTAAGGAATTTAAATGAATTAAATTATTTATTTAAATAAACATTTCCAAAAAGTATTCTTTTCTCATCTCCAGATACAGTAAAACAGTCAATAAATATTCATGAATCAAGTGAGAATTCTCAGAAATATTCTTTTTGAATATTTAATTTTATCAATAATATAATTTCATTCTCCTTTACATAAAATTCAAAACATGAATTTTTAATTAAACATTTTTTCACAATTTCCCATTTATAGAAAGTTTATGGAAATAATTTCCAAAATTTCATAATTTATTCCATTTATGCATCTAAAAAATTTCATGATATTTTAGAATAATTTCGTAAATTTTTCGGCAGCATAACGGTTGCGAATTTCTAGCCTTTTGCACGGAAATTACAGTATATAAAACCAGCTTTCAACCACAATTTGCATGATTTTCATAGCAACCAAGTTTCCAATAATTTCATAAAATTTAACTTGATAAAGCATGCAATTCAATGTATCCATACAACTCACACACGTCTCCCTTACCTAACTAGCAATACAGTGTTCTTCAGTAGCACCCATTGAAATCCGAAATTTTCAGCTGCATAATAATTTTATCAAAAATTTTTAATAATTTTCCCCTTAATTTTAAGCCACTAACTTTCATAAAATGCAGCCATTAATAGTACATCACATGTAAAACCAATATAAATTATACTGGTGTTAAAACTAAACTTTTCCGTTTTAGCTTCTTTTTCGGTTCCAATTTCACCGATCTTTCTCTTCCTATTTGTATATTCATTTTCTATCATTAAATCATAGAATTCAGTATAATATCATGGCCAAATAAGCTATGGCCGAAACCCCTTAAATGCCCACTTCCATGATTTTGTTTCCTTTTTGGAATTCTAACGTTTCCATCCTCCTTATTCCATCATAAGCTATTGTTTTATATCATTTTCATGCAAGAAATTGCATGTCTTTCTTAAATTCTAAAGTTGACCGAAACCCATGAAAATGGCATATTTTTGCTCAAGTAAAATAACTCAACACCAATAGCAAATATGAGATGTACACCTTGAGATCTATAACTTTAAAACTTTGAATTAACATAAAACAATAGAATTTGATATCCCCCTTTTCCTCTGTTTGAACCTTCCTTGGCATTTTTCTCTCTTATTTATTCATTTCCATCTCATGTCTTAACATGTTATTCATGCTATAACAATTAGAGATCATACAAAATCAACCAACACACCACCAACTCTTTTACCTTTGCTTGATCGAACCAACATAGCTTCACTTATACGTTATTTTCCTTTCACGTTAGCCTTCCTTTCTTGGTCTTTTAGATGGTCTCAAGATGGAGGGAAGGTTTGTTAAGAAAGCTTAGATGTTTAGATAGTAAGAGGGTGAGGTTTTTGCTCATAAAATTTTGGAAGAATGGAAGCAAAACAGAGCAATGTGCAGCCGACAAAAAAAAATCGTGGAGCAGCAGAGTAGAGTCGGTGAAGAAGAAGAAATTTGCTGAAGTTTACTCTAATTTAGTCTTCTTTCTATTCATGTTAGCCAATAAGACTTTGCCATCTATTTCCTATCCCATTTCCTCATCATTTTCTTGTTTTATTGAGCATTAAAACTTGAAGAAAAACTGCAGCAAAAAGGAATGGATAAGAGAAATTTTGCTGCACATTTGTTGACTTGTTTCCTCTTCCTTTTTGTAGGCTTCAACCAATCAAATTAATCCCATGTTAAACTTTTAATTTCTCTTCCTTTATATTGCATTTTATACCTTAAAAATTGCATTTCATTTCCTTTAGATAATTTTCAACTGTGCATCATAATGGTAGCAAAAAATGACGTGAGGATCACATTGTTGCTGCACGGTTTTTTACTCAATTTCTCCCTTTTTGTGTGTTCCAACCAATAGGAATTTACCATATTTCCAAATTTAAATTTTTCCTCCATTAAAATACCATTTATTTGTATTCTATGCCATTAAAATAAAATTTTTATTTCCAAATTTCAGATTTGTTTCTTTATTTACTTCTATGTTTCTTCTTCATCATTTAATATTTATTCCACCTCTTATACACCATATTATAAATCATACATCCAATAATTCCAAAATTCAAAGTGGAAATCCACATTCAATCTTTATTTAATTTCACTAAATAATTTATTTCCACTATCAATGATTTACAAAAATATGGTGTACAGTATTGTAAAATCGGGTCTCACAAAATCCATCAAGGATAAGGTGCCTTGGTGTATGATGTTTGAAGATGATATTGTCCTATGTGCGGAAACTAGTGTGGAGATCAATACAAAGTTGGAATTATGGAGACAAACGTTGGAATCAAAAGGATTTAAACTAAGCAGAGTGAAGACTGAATACGTGGAGTGTAAATTCAGCTCTAACTGAGTGGAAGAGCATAATGTAGTGACGTTAGATGGGGTGGCGATACCTAAGCGGGACCATTTTCGATATCTAGGATCGATAGTACAGATGGATGGAGAGATTGATGGTGATGTGACCTATAGGATCCAGGCTGGATGGAGTAAGTGGAGAAGTACTACAGGTTTGTTGTGCGATAAAGGAATTCCTATATGGTTGAAAGGCAAGTTTTATAGGATAGTTGTTAGACCGACATTGTTTACGGTAGTGAATGTTGGGCGACTAAGAGGCTACATACACAAAAGATGAATGTAACAGGAAATGCGAATATTGCGGTGGATATGTGGATATATAAGAAAGGATAGAATAAGAAATGAAGATATTCGTAAGATGGTTGGAGTGATACCTATCGAAGACAAGATGTGTGAAAATTGTTTATATTGGTTTGGACACATAAGACGTAGACCTGTAGATGCTCCAGTTAGGAGAATAGAGCCTATGGATGTTGAGAGAAGGGTTAAGACTAGAGGAAGACTGAAAAAGACTTGGAAAGAAGTAGTTTGGAAAGATATGGAGGTTTTAGAGTTAGATGAGCAAGTGGCCTTAGATAGGAATCTATGGAGGACGAGAATACATATGAACGATCTAACATGAATTTAGATATTGGTTCATATAGCCTATCCCAATCTCTTGGGATAAAGGCTCTAATGATGATGATGATGTTCAGAGTTGTTGTACAGTACTGTTGTGAGGACCTCAATTTTCTTATATTCATATAATCTACAGAGTGTAGGAATTAAAAAAAAAAGAAAATATTAATTGTTAAAATAATTAAATAAAGGGTCTACTTGATAAGGTTCAGGGAGGTACTTGGTGAGGTCCCTACTAAGACTTTCTCTGTCCAAATCGAAGTAAGATCCTAGAATGATGATATTTGAGGTGAAATATGGATATAGCAAGAATTTGTACCTCAAAATCACTTCGTTTAAGTATATTTTGAAAAGCGAGAAATAAATTCAAAAATGACGATCGTGGAACTTTCCTGAATAACGGTCAAACCAAATTGACTTTAAACCTATAGACTGTTATAAGAGAAGTCTCGTGTAAAGAAGTTTCACGTGGACTTAGCCCGTGAACTAAATTACGTGAACTAGGTGATAATTTTCGATAAGGGGTAGTTTGGTAATTTCACTACCTAAGACCAGTCAAACCCCTTTAAGAGTCAATAGTTGATCATGTTTGACCTAAATATAAGAGAAATAATAAAAATAAAATATTAAGTCTAAATTTTAAATTATTTAATTAATGAAAGGATATAAATGGGAATAATTTTCTATTGGTTAGAATAATTATAAAATAAGCTAAAAGAGACTAAAACTCAGCAAATTCTTCTTCATAAATCGACACTCCCCTGCTTTGTTTTTCTGTTGGCTGATTCTCTCCAGTTCTTGCCAAGCTTCCTCACGTTCCCTTGCTTCTCATCTAAAAACCCTCTTTCAAGCTTCTAACTCACTAACCATCCTTCATCAACCTCAGTCTTCATCACATGGGTTGTCTAAAACTAGAAGTGGTTGGGCAGAAATCAATGTGGGATGGCTGGAAAGGTGGTTGGACAGTTCAACTGAAACAGGGTGCTAGGAAATTGAAAGATAAAGAGACGTAATCGGCACTATTAGATTTTATATTGCACGAAGATAAAGGTAAGAAACATGTATAAGAGTTGCTTAGGAAATGTTTTATTTGTATTTGCTAATTTTCGAAAAACTAAATCGTACCCAATTGCACCCAATTTTCCTAGGTAAGAAAATATAGATTATTTCAAATTCATACGAGTTTTATATGTTTTAAATTGCATAAGATTATATGTTATTTACTATATTTATTTGGCATGCATTGATTGGTATCGCAAATAATGGTTATCACATTCTTCCACCTTGAGAAATTTGGTTCCCAAATTTGAGTACTGTTACTTCAAAACAGGTGAGGGTACCTCTCCTTCATTAGATTCTCTACTTCCCAAGTGGCTTCTTCCTCCGAGTGCCTTTGCCACAATACCTTCACTGGTGGGATAGTCTTGGAACTCAACACCTTTTTCTTGCTATCTAAGATCTTGACAGGCTTCTTTTCATATGTGAGATCATCCTGAATATCTAACTTTCCACAGTCTACTACATGAGAAGGATGCGGGTGGTATTTTCGTAACATTGACATGTGAAACACATTATGCACACCAGCTAGTTGTGGTGGTAGAGCCAGCCTGTATGCTACCTCACCAATTCTTTCAAGAACCTCAAATGGTCCCACATACCTCGGACTAAGTTTGCCCTTCTTCTCGAATCTCGTAATGCCCTTCGAAGGAGAAACTTTCAAGAATACTGAATCACCAACGTCAAACTCCAAATGTCTCTTGTGATTATTGGCATATGACTTCTGTCTACTCTGGGCAGTTTTAAGTCTTTCATAGATAAGTCTTATACTGTCCGAAGCTTGCTAAACCAAGTTAGATGCAAATAATTTTCTGTTTCCCACTTCTTCCCATCCAACCGGAGACCGACACTTTCTTCTGTACAGTGCTTCATACGGGGCCATACCTATGCTCGAGTGGAAGATATTGTTAGATGCAAATTCTGCCAATGGTAAATGTTCATCCCTGGAGCCTTTGTAATCAAGTGCACACGCTTTCAACATGTCCTAAAGAGTCTGAATGGTTCTCTCAGATTGACCATCGGTCAAGGGATGGTAAGCGGTGCTGAAGTGTAACTGAGTCCCTATTGCTTCCTGAAACTTCACCCAAAATCTAGAAGTAAATCGAGAATCTCGATCAGACACAATGCTCACTGGGACACTGTGTAGCCGAACAATTTCTCGAACATAGAGATCGGCCAAAGCATTGAGAGAATCTGTAGCTTTAATGGCAAAAAAAAATGAGCTGATTTAGTTAGCCTGTCCACTATCACCCAAATAGCATCATGTTGTCTTTTAGTCCTTGGAAGACCTAGCACGAAGTCTATGGTGACATGCTCCCATTGTCAGCTCGAAATAGACAATGGTTGAAGCAATCCCACATGCTTTTGATGTTCAACCTTCACCTGTTGACAAACTAGACATCTTGCAACAAAATCAACGATATCTTTCTTCATTCTAGCCCAATCGTATAAGCTACGCAGGTTCTGGTATATCTTAGTACTACTTGGATGCATAGCATATTTCGAGCTGTGAGCTTCCTCCAGGATCAACTTCTTCAGCTCTGAATCATTCAAAACATACATTCGATCTCTGTAGCTCAAAATGCCATCATTGTCGAACCTAAACTCTATTTCTTCATTCTGGTTCCCTTCATTTTCATAAACAATCTCGTTTAATCGAGGGTCTTCTTTTTGCATCTACTGAATTCGATCAATTAGTTCAGGCTCTATCCTTGTAATGGCTATCATACAACCCTCTCCGGCTGGTTCCATATCCAATCTCAAATCTGCGAATTGCTATAGCATACACCATTCTTGGACCATCAACACTGAAACCATAGCAGTGCTTTTCCTACTCAACGTATCTGCTATTACATTAGCCTTGCCTGGATGGTAAAGAATTTCATAGTCGTAGTTTTTCAACAATTCCATCCATCTCCGCTGGAGCATATTCAACTCTTTTTGGAAGAATAAGTACTTCAAACTTTTATGATCTGTAAAAATCTAAAATGTTTCTCCGTAGAGACAATGACGCCAAATCTTGAGTGCGAACACTACTGCTACAAGTTCTAGGTTATGTGTTGGATAATTCTTCTCATGGTCCTTCAACTGACAAGAACCACAAGCTATTACCTTCCCGTGCTGCATCAAAACCACCCTAATCCATGATATG
Organism: Heritiera littoralis; assembly: GCA_031772115.1. Lineage (NCBI taxonomy): Eukaryota > Viridiplantae > Streptophyta > Magnoliopsida > Malvales > Malvaceae > Heritiera > Heritiera littoralis. Next base: position 110,126 of record JAPDPK010000144.1, on the reverse strand, counting down.
AAGCATCATTGTAGATAGCAAAACCTGCTGACCCACTAGGAATAGTCAATATCAGAGCAAAGGTAAGCCGTCTTTCCAACTCCTGAAAGTTGTTTTCACATGCCCATTCCAGTTAAAGTTCACTCCTTTTTGAGTGAGTCGATGTAATTGTGCAGCAATCTTAGAGAAACCTTCTACAAATCTCCTATAATAGCCAGCTAAACCCAGAAAACTACGAACTTCTGTTGCAGTTTGAGGCCTTTCCCACTTCATAATGGCTTCAATCTTGGACAGATCTACTGACACCTCGTCTTTCCACACGATAAGCCCCAGAAAAGCAATCTGATCTAACTAGAAGTCACATTTACTAAGCTTAGCATACAACTTCTTGTCTTTGAGGACTTGGAGGACTGTTTGCAGATGCTGTTTGTGCTTGTCTATTAACTTGGAATATATCAAGATGTCATCTATGAAGACGATCACAAACAAGTCTAAGAAAGGCTTGAACACTTCTGATGGAGGCCCATCAAGCTCACAAAGCCCAAGTCATGTTCGTGGTGATCGTGATCCTTTGAGCATCCATGGAGGTCCAATGACAAGAGCTAAAACAAAGATAATGCAACAAGCTTTGGCTGGTTTCATTAATTTTGCTAGAGAGAAAGTCCAACAATGCTTGAGCATGGAGGATGACAAAGTCTTCTACAACATGATTCAAGACCAAGTTCAACCTTCTTGAAGACACACAAATATTAAGCCGAAATGTAATTAGGCTGGTTGCATAAATTGGGCCTAGTGCAATTGGGCCAAATGCTATACTTAGATTATTTAGTTATATATTATTGGACTGAACATTGTCTTAATTTAATTTAAGTCTAATTCCTTTTTATTTAATAGGTATTGTAGGATTTCTATTTCTTGTTCTGCAAGTTAGGAAAGTAGGATTCCTATTACTTGTTCTATAAGTTAGGAAAATAGGATTCCTAGTACTTGTGCTGCAAGTTTACTATTTGCCTATAAATAGCTATGTAAACCTTTGGGCATAACACAATTGATTTGAGTTATAAAATTTGAGAGACTTTTCTCTTTAGTTCTCTTGAGAACTCTTGAACTTATCAAGGTCTTTCTTGTGGCGTTCTTCTTCTTTCCACGAATTTATACCTTAGTTTCTTGCTTTTCAAAGCAACAGGTCTAGGTCCAATACCATAGGTTTTTGTGTTTCTACACAACGGGTCTTGGTTTTATCTCTAATTTTTGTTTTACTTTGCTACATTTTTGACTTGTTCTTGTTTTTTTTTTAGTATTCTTCATGTTCTGCATTGAACCTCATCTTCTTTCGGTGAGGTTCATATCATTTGGCATCGAGCTTAGGTTCAATTCGTGGGAGTCTTGTTTTATTACGTTCTTGTGCTTTTTTTTTTGTCTTCTTATCTTGACCGAAGATGATCTTGAATCCTCTTCCAAGCCAACATAAATATTGTTTGTTTCTCAAACCTATTGTCTTCATTAAAATAACCTAGCTTTATTTAGCCACCAAGTAAACTTTAACTTGTTCTCCAAGCAACCTAAACCCCAAAAGTTTTCTTGCTCACCAAGAAACCTTCAAAAGCTCTATTTTCCCATAAAGACTACCTTGTTTCACAAGCCACCACTCCGTCTTGTTTCTTGCCACACAAGCTATTACCAAAACTAGCTTGTTTTCTCAAAAGTTGCCTTGTTCTCCAAGTAAACCTTTTCTTGTCACTTAGACTTTTTGTTTTTCTTCATTGTTTATTTATTTTAGTAAAAACAAAAAAAGAAGTAACAAAAAAAAGAAAAGAAAAGAAAAAAAAGAAAAGAAAATCAATTCAAGAGGTAATTCGTTAGATTGTGTGTAGCAAGTGCAACATCAAAGGCAATCCGTAGATGTATGCTTCATCAAAATCTTGAGATAGTTATTTTTTCTTAAGCTTTGAGATTTTATTTTTGCCTAAATCTAAGAATTCATTGTTACCTTTCTACCCCTACTGCCTAAAATTACCTTTTGACCTTACCACCTAAAAAGACCAAACTACTGCACCTTTGGCTGAACATAACCCTAACCAAACACCCAAAAACACCCATATTTCCTTCAAGGTTGAGATTCATTTGGGTCTTCTTGAGTCTTGGTAAATCTTGTTTAGTCATCATTATTTTGTTTTCCCTTTATTAAAGTCTTGTGCTCATTTAGGTTGATTGCTGGTTGATAGTTGGATTCCATAAGTTGATTTTTGATTGAGTCTTGAGTTCAACATATAAATCCTATAGAGAAAAGTTGTGTGAGGGAAAAAGACAAGAGTGTGTGAGTAACATTAGTAGAGAAAAGCCACATTAAAATTGAGTGAAACACTAGTGTGAGTGTTACATTCTTGTGTGTATTAAGTGTAAACATGTGAGGTCATACTTGTGAGGGCCTTCTTTTACTAACGTTTCTTGCAAGTTACAATAATGTCTTCTAATAGTGACAAGCTTGATTTGAGTAAGATTGGGATCATGCTTCAAGCCATGTAACACAAACTTTCTAGAATAGAGTCAAAGTTGGGTAAATATGATAACTTGGAGCAACATGATGCTACCCTAGCTAAGGTAAACCTCGCCGATCCGAAACAGGTAAGGGAGACATGTGCCGCCTGTAAGGATATTCGGCCACATGTTTTAAATTATGCATTTAATTTATAAATGCAATATATAATGATTAGTCTTGAAAATTGTGGTGATTTATCGGTTTCAAATTGTGGTGAAATACCAGTTGTGAAATATAAACTGTATTTTTCGTGCAGGAGGCTAGCCAAATCGACAGTCGTTATACTGTCGAAAAATTATTGAAAAATTACTGAAATTTACCGAAAATCACCGAAAACCAAAATAAAAGATTTGATTTCACGTGAATCGATTTTCGGGTACGAAAATCGAGAAATTAAGTAAATTTCATAAAACATGAATATAGTGATATTTAATTTTAAAACATTCATGTTTTCGAGAATGGTGAAAAGGAAATCACCGAAAATTCACCCAGTAGGTGATATTTCACGTGAAACGACATGAAAATGAAAAAGAGACTGAAGTGAATATTTTTATAAATATTCTTAAATATTCACTTGATTTTACATAAAACCTTTATGATTTTAATTACGGAAATAATTAATTATGAAAATTCCATAAAGGTTAAGAAATGAAGAAAAACTATGATTTTGAGACTATAGGTCTCTACACGTGTTTTTAGAAGAAAACATGATTATAGGAATTTAAAGTTAGAAAATAAATAAATTATTTTCATAAATTATAAAAATGATTTGTTTGAAATTCTGATAATTATAAAACCATGTTTTTGATTGAATGCACGGAAAAGCATGCATATGTGTTTTACTGTGAAAAAAGACAGTTTTGCCCTTCTATACTTTCAGTGATGATTTTTCAAACTGTCTTCATCGTATGGAAAACAAGATATATACCTTTATGAAATAATTTGAAAAATGTTATTTGTTTTATAAATTTCATAAAGGTGATTATATTTACATGTGAGCCTTATGGATATTTGATTTACGGTATTTGAAATCCATAAAGGCTAAGGTACGGTTTTTTACACTGTTTTGAGACTTAGGCCCCGAGCTTCATGCATCACATATACTGTTACTGTCACGTGGCTGATTGAACAGCTAGTCATCAGCGTCCCGGATTGTCGCCTAGCAAGCGTACACCGAGGACATATTATAGATCATGGCCATAGATCTCATTACTGTTTACTGTGTCCCTAGTGGACGAGATAGCATGATTTGATTGTAGGGTGATGCCTAGTCTCACTTACTGTTTATTGAAAGGATTTACGGAATCCTGTTTACTGTACTGAACCACTGTTCACTGTTTACTGATGAAAGACCGTACCAAAACACTGTGTTACTGAACTGTACTGTTTACTGAAATGGTAGCCATTGATTACTGTTTTACTGAACTGAAAGCTCATTTACTGTTTACTGAACTGAAAGCTACCTTATACTATTTACTGAATTGGTAGTTACTGTTTACTGTTACTGATTGAACCGTATCGAATTACTGTTTTACTGAATATACTGTTTTACTGAACTGTACGATACGGTTACTGATTTGAAAAGAGAAATAAATGTTTATTCTAAAAGAATAACATAAGAATTATTTCTAAGATAGAAATAATCGAAGAAGTAATTATCCAATGATTGGATATTTACAAATCACTGTACTGTACTATTTTTACTGTACTGAAGAGAAGAGAAGAGAAGTAAACCACTGTTTTTATTACTGAACTGCCAGTGTTTTAAAGTATACTGAAGTGAAAGAAATAAGTGGTTTACTCTGTGGAAAAACGAAAATTATATCGTTTTGAAAACAACGAAAATAGTACTCTCTACAGTTGCTTCTAGGTTCCGAACAAGTCAGTATTTCAAAATACCTGCCTTACTCTATCTGGATCCCTAGCCGACTGTAGTATCCTTCCTACATGTGTGCCTAGAGCCAGCTAGGAAGATTTTAAAGAAAATGAAAAAAAAATTATTTTCAGCATATAGATAGCTGAATATCAAGTGTGACATATAACTCTCTTACTGAGCCGTGGTTTGCTCACTCCCCAATTTTAACATTTCAGGTTTGGATGATGGTGAGATCCAATATTTGTGGATTACGGCTGCACATAATGGACAATGTGACAGATCGACTAAGATATATGAGGTACGATCATTTATTTTCTGTATTTAGACATGTCTACAGTACTACATATTTGTAAATAAGATAGGGGATGTATAACGTTAACAATATTTTATTAAATTGTTTAACATCAAGTGTAAAGTGAAGTATCACAGACAGCCCAACCGGATAAATTGTGTAAAATAAGGTGAAAAATGTGGTAACGGGGCGTTACAGATTTAATGGTATCAGAGCATGGTTGCCTGATGTCTGTGGATACTTTTAGAAAGAAAAGGTTAAACATCCCCGGTAGTACTGTGTCATTGAATACATAAAGAAAATAAATGATTGTAAATTGAGAAAAATAAATTAAAGGGAGTGAGAAAGTATAAATTGAGAATGTTAAAGAAATAATAGGCTCAGAAATTACCAAAAAATTGGTTATTCTTATAATCTAAATGAAGGCCTGTTCGGTAAGGAACCGAAAGGACTCGGTGAGGGCCCCACCAGTACTTTACGGTCCGGATCAAACTGAGACCTGAAAATGATGGTATGAAGGAGGGGAATGACATATCATCGTTAAATAGACTTTAAGATCACCGATTGAGGGTAATTTGAAGAGAGAGAAAATTTTTGGCAAAAAATGATCGAAATACCCCTGACTCCAAAATTTTACTGGGAGTCAGAATAGACCAACAGAGGTTGGATTTGATTGATTTGACAGTGAAATTGATGATATAAAGCTGAATTACAGTAGAATAATCTAATTATGATTTTAGTGGACTTTTCTCGAAATCAAACAAGATCTTAAATTGCTGATATTAGTATGAGAAAGGATACTATCAGCACATAAATGATCAGTTCATTGATTCAAATGTAACTGAGAAAAGAATAAAATGTCAAAATAACAAAATGCCCCTATGTTGGGCAAAGTCTGAATTGTGATAAAACTAAGTAGATCTTGAATCCATTGATTATAATGGAGTTATTAATGGCATAAAGGATGTCATATGGATATATCGATCCCTTTTGTTGATTCCATTGACACTTAGATTACGAAAGCGAACTGTGAGTGACCTAGTGAATGGGCTAGGCCTCATAATAAAACCTTGAGAGGTAACCCAGTGAAAGGGCTGGGCACTCTCAAAGAGGACAGTACAGATGTGTACAGGCGGACGGCGGACGGGCCGAGGCCTTATATGATGCGATCCGATAAAAGTGTAGTGGAACGTCATCAAATGATTGGCCCGAATATTGACTGTAAGGGCCTGAATTATGAGTGTATCAACTCGGATAATTATTACAGGATCATTGAATATTATGAGAAGTGAAATAATTACAGAAAATGACTGAGAAGGTGAATAGTACAGATAATGAAATCCATAACAGTACTGTTGGCTGAGGTTCTATATATTTATACTAATTCTGAAGTATTAAAAGAATAATTAATTATAGAACCAGAGCATTTGAGATATGCCTTGCAAATTAATGTACTGTATGGAGTACTGTGAATTGGTGAATATATATAGAAGAACAGTAAAGTGATAAAAAGAAGATGATAGCTAACCTAAGTTCTTCAGGACCCTTGAGACAGAACTGTGATGGGGGACCCAATGATGGTCGACCCGTAGTGGATCATGTGTTGTGAGATACAGGCGAACAATGTTATCGCCGACTCACTAGTAAGGGTAAACCTGGGGCGAAAGGATCGCCTAGGGGATGCTCGTCGACGACCTATTCGAACGGGCGGGACTCTTACAAGGAGCTTAATGATAACACGAGTGTAAGGAACTAGGTACGTAAGGGTGTCAGGGTTCAAACCTCGTGGATAATATGCTCAAGGGAGTTAAACCTGAATTTATTAAATGAACTTGATTTCAAAGTAAATTACTGTGGTAATAAATTGGTTAGTTGTAACATGTGTTGATAACTGTTGTACTTACTACAGCTTACTGGAATGAGATTCGTAAGGCTGTAAAGTATGAGTAAACAATAAAATCAAGGTAGAGTATGAGTCGAAATGAATCGAATAGTAAATGTTTCTACCTTGAGAATACACAGTGTAAATGATAGGACATGAAGATGAAATGTCCAAATTAATAAGAAATGTGTGATTAAAGAAAGTATCGGATTTGATTTCTGATAGAACTTCCAGAATAATATAAATTAGAGGAATCGAGATAACATTGACTCGATTTTGAATATGAAATCTGATTCTAAGCTTATATCGGAAAACTTAAGAAAATGCGAAAGCTTAAGAAATCCACTTTGGAAAATGTGAGAATAATGGAATTTATGTGTAAAGGTCTGAATGACGAAAACACAGATAGTGAAATTGAGAATAATGAAGTTGTCTGTATAAGTGTAAACGAGAGAAATATAGATGACCTTAATATGTAGATGAATGAAAATGATATAGTAAATGTTTACCATCTAATAAGTTCTTGTGAAGAACGAGTATTCATCTACATGAAAATGGACGCTTTATGGATCTAATCAGATATATGAGGAGTTTATAAGACTAGCCTCAGTATAAAGCGTCATTTGATAAAAGATTGGAGACTAATGTCCATAAGATGTTGATTAGAACTCGGAGTGAATTTTACGAGTGCCTATTATGGTTTACAAGGTTAATGAAATACCTTATGATATATACATAAGCCTAATGATTGAGGCATTCATACAAAGATAAAGTGGCGAGATGCCGAAATAGTTAAGACACAAATGGAATATGAGCAACTTGGTTATATGACCCTACGAACTCTTAAAGATTGTAATTTATAAGCTAAGATTGGCAACTAAGAGACTTGGCTAGACAGTATCTCTTTCTGAGACATATGATCTCGAGATAACAGGATGACAGTGAACCTGTCTATGATATAGAGATAATGATTGAGATACGAGATTAATGAGTCTAGCCAGATATTACTACCAATCTATAAAAGAGTGATGAGACTAGCTGCTCTACAATGTGATGTAATTAAAGAAAGAAGTTAAAGTCGGTAAAAGGATAAGTGTAAAGAAAAGATGGTATGCAAGATTTTAAAAGATCTTAGCAGTATAGTACCATACCAATCGAGAAAACCGACTAAAAGGATGAAAAATATATATATATATATATGAAGAGATAAAAGTGGGAATATGAAAACCAAAAATGAAAGTGGAATAAGGAAATAAATTGCATGATGAGAAGGGAACATCAATATGAAACAGTTCCCGAAATTAAGACTGAAAAGTGACTCGTGTTGGTTATCACATGACAGTGGTTAGATGTAAAATCAAGCCAAATTTGATCAGTGAAAGAAATGGTACTCAAAGGAGTAAGATAATTGATATGTTTACTGCTAGTATCTAAATAGAAAAGTGTTATACATACACATAACCACCTTGAAATGATAAATGGTGGAACTATATGGATAATGTGGTGATTAAATGGATAATTAAGGATTCAATAATCGAATGACCATACTACATGAAGAGAACATGATTGTCTCATGAGCTATGATTGTAAGAGATGATCAATAGTAAAGTCTGCAAGTGAGATGCAGCCTTAATGAAATAAAAGAGAAAATGAATACTGTGAATAATAGAGTCTAAAAGAGATATGATGATATGGAAGTGATTAAAGACTCATGATCTAAATAGAATCACTTTCCATTATCAGACTTCTAGATTCTCTAGTGCCTTAGTCGAAGTATAACTGTTAAACGGTGTGAATGTGTATGTACAGTTCCAGTGAGCCTTACATGTGATGGGAGTCTCTGAGTTGCCATATGCTAATGAGAGATAGCAAAAGGCTTTGAGATCCCAAGTGTATTGATAGCACTGCTCCATACTGATATATATATATATGAGCGTGAGATGTAAACGCTTCATAATATTGAGAGAGCGTGTGCATGAGATGTGAAAGCTACTGGGACAATTACATATAACTGACTGACATGTGTAATTGATAGTTTTAAACTATATCGACTTGGCACTAAGTAAGAAAAATGGATGATGAACAGCATAGAACAGCTGTGACATGAAAAATACTGTGTATAGACTCTTATATGAAAAGAGGAATGAAATGAATGACTCCCAATTTGATGAATGAACTTACAGGAGTATAGATATATATGATGAAAGACAGCATGTAGTGGTCTAAAGTACTCTTAATGTTGAAAGTGTACTGACAGTATTACTTGGAGGATGACTTAGAGGTCAAAAGTCGTAAGTATACGACATGTACCACCTTTGGACTTAAGTTAAATTCGGAGGACCGAATTTCTTAAGGTGGGGAGGATGTGATAATCGTAAATTTTTCATTTATTGGAAATTATTAATATTGGAAACATAGTGAAATGAATAAATAAATATAATATGAGATCGGAATATTGTGGAATATTCCAAGAATTAAGGAAGTTATGGATCGGAAAATTCGAAGGAAATTAAGTTGGAAATAAAATAAGGAATAGAGGAAATTTAATTTGGATAAATGAAAATCCAAATTAAATAAGAAAATGAGGAAGAAAATATATATTGTAAATACAATATATATAGTAGTATTACATTTATATAAATGTTTATATAAATGTTATGTAATTTAAAGTAAACAAATATATATATATATACACACTAAATATGTATTTTGTTAATACATAATATATATATATACATTTTTATATATATAATATAAATATATATAGTACTATACTATATATAAAATACTAATATTATATATAATATATATGTAATATAACTGTAATATATATAATTGTAAATAAAAAAAAAGAAAACAGAGGAAGAATCGGGAGAAACTCGATCTTCCCTGATGAAGAAGCCGACCATGTCGGCAGGCCAAAGGGAGGAAGAGGTGAGGCGAGAGACGTCGCCGGTGAACCCATGAGAGGAAGACGAGACGGACGGCGACGGGAAAAACGAAAAACAGAAACGGAAACGAAGGAAAACCAGCGGAGAAAACCGAAGGAGAGGAAGAAGAGAAATCGGCGGTGCCGGCTGATTTGGTCGTCGCCACCACCACTCGAACCTCGGCGGAGGTGAGAGGAAGGAAAAGGGAGCCACCGGTGAGGCCAACGACGACGGAGGAAGGCCGACGGAGGAGGAGAAGAAACCAAAGGTAAACCGAGTAGATCCGCCGCTGTGTCGCCGTTCCAGACCGAATGGAGGTCAGATCCAAGCTCGTCGTGCCGCCGGCCAACTGCTGAGCCATTGAGCCACCAGAGAACCGACCGCCGACAAGGAACCGGCAAGGAAGGAAGCTAAACCGGTTTGACAGGAAAGGAAGAGGAAAAAGGAAAAGAAAAAGAAACGAAAAAGGAAAAAGGAAAAAGAAAAAGAAAAGAAAGAGAAAGGAAAGAAAAGAGAAAAAGGAAGAAAAAGAGGAAAAGAAGAAAAAGAGAGGAAAAAAAGAAGAATTTCAGAAATTACGGGAAATCCCGAGAATTCGAAAACTCGAGAATTACGGGAATCGGTAAGAAATCTCGAAAAGTATTAAATTATTTAAATAATTTATTTATTTAAATAATTACGGAAAAATTCTAAATTTTAGAATTTAATTTCTAGAAAAATTTCCTCGATAACCGAGCCGATGGAATCGGGCGAGGTGAACACGAGCACGACCTTCGAGTGGCAGTCGCCGACCCGAAACAGGTAAGGGAGACATGTGCCGCCTGTAAGGATATTCAGCCACATGTTTTAAATTATGCATTTAATTTATAAAATGCAATTTATAATGATTAGTCTTGAAAATTGTGGTGATTTATCGGTTTCAAATTGTGGTGAAATACCAATTGAGAAATATAAACTGTATTTTCCGTGCAGGAGGCTAGCCAAATCGGCAGCCGTTATACTGTCGAAAAATTATTGAAAAATTACTGAAATTTATCGAAAATCACCGAAAACCAAAATAAAAGATTTGATTTCACGTGAATTGATTTTCGGGTACGAAAATCGAGAAATTAAGTAAATTTCATAAAACATGAATATAGTGATATTTAATTTTAAAATATTCATGTTTTCGAGAATGGTGAAAGGGAAATCACCGAAAATTCACTCGGTAGGTGATATTTCACGTGAAACGAGATGAAAATGAAAAAAAGACTGAAGTGAAGATTTTTATAAATATTCTTAAATATTCACTTGATTTTACATAAAACCTTTATGATTTTAATTATGGAAATAATTAATTATGAAAATTCCATAAAGGTTAAGAAATGAAGAAAAACTATGATTTTGAGACTAGAGGTCTCTACACGTGTTTTTAGAAGAAAACATGGTGATGGGAATTTAAAGTTAGAAAATAAATAATTTATTTTCATAAATTATAAAAATGATTTGTTTGAAATTCCGATAATTATAAAACCATGTTTTCGACTGAATGCACGGAAAAAAGTGCATATGTGTTATACTGTGAAAAAAGACAGTTTTGCCCTTTTATACTTTCAGTGATGATTTTTCAAACTGTCTTCATCGTATGGAAAACAGGATATATACCTTTATGAAATAATTTGAAAAATGTTATTTATTTTATAAATTTCATAAAGGTGATTATATTTACATGTGAGCCTTATGGATATTTGATTCACGGTATTTGAAATCCATAAAGGCTAAGGTACGATTTTCTACACTGTTTTGAGACTTAGGCCCCGAGCTTCATGCATCACATATACTGTTACTGTCACGTGGCTGATTGACCAACTAGTCATCAGCGTCCCGGATTGTCACCTAGCAAGCGTACACCGAGGACATATTGTATATCATGGCCATAGATCTCATTACTGTTTACTGTGTCCCTAGTGGATGAGATAGCATGATTTGATTGTAGGGTGATGCCTAGTCTCACTTACTGTTTACTGAAAGGATTTACGGAATCCTGTTTACTATACTGTTTACTGTACTGAACCACTGTTCACTGTTTACTGATGAAAGACCATACCAAAACACTGTGTTACTGAACTATACTGTTTACTGAAATGGTAGCCATTGATTACTGTTTTACTGAATTGAAAGCTACCATTTACTGTTTACTGAACTGAAAGCTACCTTATACTATTTACTGAATTGGTAGTTACTGTTTACTGTTACTGATTGAACCGTATCGAATTACTGTTTTACTGAATATACTGTTTTACTGAACTGTACGATACGGTTACTGATTTGAAAAGAGAAATATATGTTTATTCTAAAAGAATAACATAAGAATTATTTCTAAGATAGAAATAATCGAAAAAAAGTAATTATCCAATGATTGGATATTTACAAATCACTGTATTGTACTGTTTTTACTGTACTGAAGAGAAGAGAAGAGAAGAGAAGTAAACCACTGTTTTTATTACTGAACTGCCATGTGTTTTAAAGTATGCTGAAGTGAAAATAAATAAGTGGTTTACTCTTTAGAAAAACGAAAATTATATCGTTTTGAAAACAACAGAAATAGTACTCTCTACAGTTGCTTCTAGGTTCAGGAACAAGTCAGGTATTTCAAAATACCTGCCTTACTCTATCTGGATCCCTAGCCGACTGTAGTATCCTTCCTACATGTGTGCCTAGAGCCAGCTAGGAAGATTTTAAAGAAAATGAAAAAAAAATTATTTTCAGCATATAGATAGCTGAATATCAAGTGTGACATATAACTCTCTTACTGAGTCGTGGTTTGCTCACTCCCCAATTTTAACATTTCAGGTTTGGATGATGGTGAGATCCAATATTTGTGGATTACGGCTGCACATAATGGACAATGTGATAGATCGACTAAGATATATGAGGTACAATCATTTATTTTCTATATTTAGACATGTCTACAGTACTACATATTTGTAAATAAGATAGGGGATGAGTATAACGTTAACAATATTTTATTAAATTGTTTAACATCAAGTGTAAAGTGAAGTATCACAGATAGCCCAACCGGATAAATTGTGTAAAATAAGGTGAAAAATGTGGTAACGGGGCGTTACATTATTGGGCTGAACATTATCTTAATTTAATTTAAGTCTAATTCCTTTTTATTTAATAAGTATTGTAGGATTTCTAATTCTTGTTTTGCAAGTTAGGAAAGTAGGATTCCTATTACTTGTTCTACAAGTTAGGAAAGTATGATTCCTATTACTTGTGCTGCAAGTTTACTATTTGCCTATAAATAGCTATGTAATCCTTTAGGCATAACACAATTGATTTGAGTTATAAAATTTGAGAGACTTTTCTCTTTGGTTCTCTTGAGAACTCTTGAACTTATCAAGGTCTTCCTTGTGGCGTTCTTCTTCTTTACACCAATTTATACCTTAGGTTCTTGCTTTTCTAAGCAATGGGTCTAGGTCCAATACCATAGGTTCTTGTGTTTCTACACAACGGGTCTTGATTTTATCTCTAATTTTTGTTTTACTTTGCCGTGTTTTTAACTTGTTCTTATTTTTCTTCGAGTATTCTTCGTGTTCTTAATAACTCAAAGAAAAATAAGAACAAGTTAAAAACGCAGCAAAGTAAAACAAAAATTAGAGATAAAACCAAGATCCATTGTGTAGAAACACAAGAACCTATGGTGTTGGACTTGGACCCGTTGCTTAGAAAAGCAAGAACCTAAGGAATAAATTAGTGGAAAGAAGAAGAACTCCATAAGGAAGACCTTGATAAGTTCAAGAATTGTCAAGAGAACCAAAGAGAAAAGTCTCTTAAATTTTATAACTCAAACCAATTGTGTTATGGCTAAAGGGTTACATAGCTATTTATAGGCAAATAGTAAACTTGCAGCACAAGTAATAGGAATCCTACTTTCCTAACTTGCAGAACAAGAAATAGAAATCCTACAATTCCTATTAAATAAAAAGGAATTGGGCTTAAATTAAATTAAGATCATGTTCAGTCCAATAATATATAACTAAATAAACTAAGTATAGCATTTGGCCCAATTGCACAAGGCCCAATTTATGCAACCAGCCTAATTGCATTTTGGCCCAATACTTGTGTGTCTTCAAGAAGGTTGAACTTGGGCTTGGATCATGTTGTAGAAGACTTTGTCATCCTCCATTCTTAAGCTTTGTTAGACTTTCTCTATAGCAAAATTAATAAAACTAGCCAAGGCTTGTTACATTATCTTTGTTTTAGCTCTTGTCATTAGACCTCCATGGATGCTTAAAGGATCACGATCACCGCGAACATGACTTGGGCTTTGTGAGTTTGATAGGCCTCCATCATTCCCCCTCTCCTCGAAAGGATTTGTCCTCAAATCAGAATCACCTATATCAATATCAAAGGGAGAAAGATCAGAAACATTAAATGTAGCACTAACATTATACTCACCTGGAAGATCCAACTTATAAGCGCTGTCATTGATCTTCTCAATCACTTGGAATGGTCCATATCCTCGAGGTTGCAACTTGGAGTGATGTTGAGCAAGAAATCTCTCTTTACACATATGTACCCAAACCCAATCACCAGGTTCAAAGATAACTTTCTTGCAATGCTTATTGGCTTGAGTAGCATATTGCTCAGTCCTCTTCTCAATGTTTTGACGTACCTTCTCATGCAGTTGCTTAAGAAAATCAGCTTTCTTTTCCCCATCTAAACTAGCTCTCTCCTCAATAGGTAGTGGTAAAAGATCCAATAGAGTGATTGGATTAAAACCATAGACAACTTCAATTGGTGAATAACTAGTAGTAGAATACACACTTCTATTGTAAGCAAATTCCACATGAGGCAAACAATCTTCCCAATTCTTCAAATTCTTCTGAATAATGGACCTCAACAAAGTAGACAAAGTACGATTGACTACTTCAGTTTGACCATCGGTTTGTGGATGACAAGTAGTTGAAAACAACAACTTTGTTCCCAACTTTCCCCACAAAGTTTTCCAAAAGTAGCTAAGGAACTTCACATCATGGTTAGAAACAATGGTCCTCGGAACACCATGTAGACGAATAGTTTCTTTGAAGAATAAATCAACAATGTTACTTGCATCATCCGTCCATCTTAGAGAACCTGTCAACAACAACGAAAACATAATCTCTACCTCTTTTTGTTCTTGGTAAACGCAAAACAAAGTCTATAGAAATGTCAGTCCAAAGAGCAGTAGGAATAGGCAATGGAGTATAAAGACCATGATTCATAACTCTAGACTTAGCTTGTTTACAAGTGACACATCTTTCACACAACTTTTCAACATCTCTTTTCATGTTAGGCTAAAAGAAGTGATCATGCAATATGTCTAAAATTTTCTTTACTCCAAAATGTCCCATTAATCCACCACTATAGGCTTCTCTAACAAGTAATTCTCTTAAAGAACTCCTAGGCACACATAATCTATTTTCCCTAAATAAGAATGCATAATGCCTATAAAACTTTCCAAAACCAGTTTTGAACACATTTTCAAAATCCTCATCAGTAGCATACAAGTCTTTAATATACTCAAATCTAAGTAGTTTTGCATTAAAGGTAGTGATTAAAGTATACCTTCGAGACAATGCTTCAGCCACGATATTTTCTTTACCTTGTTTATATTTGATCACATATGGAAATGTCTCAATGAACTCTATCCACTTGGCATGATGCTTATTCAACTTGCTTTGTCCCTTCAAGTGTTTCAAAGACTCATGATCAGTGTGGATGACGAATTCCTTGGGCCACAAATAATGTTGCCACGTTTCCAAGGCCTTCACTAATGCACACATCTCTTTGTCATATATGGGATAGTTAAGGGTAGGTCAACTTAGCTTCTCGCTGAAGAAAGCAATGGGGCCCTTTTCTTGCATTAAAACAACTTTGATACATATGCTTGAAGCATCATACTCAATCTCGGTTGTTTTCTCTTTTTGCTTAACGTCGGCTTCAATCGTTATTTTTTTCTCACTCTCTTTTAATATCAATTGATCCTCATCTTTCACTAGCACACTTAGAGCTTGACATGCTACAAATACCTTTCCATCCATAGGTAATTCCATACCATCCTCATCATCTTCTAATGGCAGCATAGAATCATCATTGGATTTTTCCACGTAGTTGCTATCCAACTTATTATTAGCAACAATACCACATGCATGAGAAGTATTACCTTGGTTTACCTTAGCTAGGGCAACATCATGTTGCTCCAACTTATCATATTTATCCAACTTCGACTCTATTCTCGAAAGTTGTTGTTGCATGGCTTGGAGCATGATCTAAATCTTACTCAAATAAAGCTTTCCACTATTAGAAGACATAATTGTAACCCACAAGAAATGTTACTAAAAGAAAAAGGACCTCACAAGTATGACCTCATGTGTTTACACTTAATACACACAAGAATGTAACACTCACACTCGTGTTTCACACAATTTCAATATGGCTTTTCTCTACTAATGTTACTCACACACTCTTGCCTTTTTCCCTTGCACAACTTTGCTCTATAGGTTCTATATTGAACTAAAGACTCAATTAAAATCAACTTATGGAATCCAACTATCAACCAACAATCAATCTAGATGAGCATAAGACTTTAATCAAGGGTAAACAAAATAATGATGACTCAACAAGATTAACCAAGACTCAAGAAGACCCAAAAGAATCTCGACCTTGAAATGAATATGCGTGTTTTGAGGTGTTTGGTTGGGGTTATGTTCAATCAAAGGTGGGATAGTTTGGTCTTTTTAGGTGGTAGGGTCAAAAGGTAATTTTAGGAGGTAGGGGTAGAAAGGTAACAATGAATTCTCATATTTAAGCAAACAAGAAATCTCAAAGCTCAAGAAAGAATAACTACCTCAAGATTTTGATGAAGCACACCTCCACGGATTGCCTTTGATGTTGCACTTGCTACACACAATCTAACAAATTACCTCTTGAATTGATTTTCTTTTCTTTTCTTTTTTTTGTTACTTCTTTTTTTTTTACTAAAGTAAATGAACAATGAAGAAAAACAAAAAGTCTAAGTGACAAGAAGAGGTTTACTTGGAGAACAAGGCAACTTTTGAGAAAACAAGCTAGTTTTGGTAATAGCTTGCATGGCAAGAAATGAGAGGGAATGGTGGCTTGTGAAACAAGGTAGTCTTTATGTGAAAGTAGAGCTTTTGAAAGTTTCTTTTTGAGCAAGAAAACTTTTGGGGTTGAGGTTGCTTAGAGACAAGTTAAGGTTTGCTTGGCTAAGTAAAGGCAAGTTATTTTAATGAAGACAACAAGTTTGAGGAATAAACAATATTTGTGTTGGCTTGGAAGAGGATTCAAGATCAAACTTGGGTCAAGATAGGAAGACAAAAAAAACACAAGAACGAAATAAAACAAGACTCCCACAAATTGAACTTAAGCTCTGATGCCAAATGATATGAACCTTATCAAAAGAAGATGAGGTTCAATGAAGAACATGAAGAATACTCGAAGAAAAATAAGAACAAGTTAAAAATGCAGCAAAATAAAACAAAAATTAGAGATAAAACCAAGACCCGTTGTGTAGAAACACAAGAACCTATGGTATTAGACCTAGACCTGTTGCTTAGAAAAGGAAGAACCTAAGGTATAAATTACTGGAAAGAAGAAGGACGCCACAAGGAAGACCTTGATAAGTTCAAGAGTTCTCAAGAGAACCAAAGAGAAAAGTCTCTCAAATTTTATAACTCAAATCAATTGTGTTCTGCCTAAAGGGTTACATAGCTATTTGCATTATCTTTGTTTTAGCTCTTGTCATTGGACCTCCATGGATGCTCAAAGGATCACGATCACCATGAACATGACTTAGGCTTTGCGAGCTTGATGGGCCTCCTAGGAATAGTCAATATCGGAGCAGAGGTAAGCCGTCTTTCTAACTCCTGAAAGCTATTTTCACATGCCCATTCCATTTAAAGTTCACTCTTTTCCGAGTGAGTCGATGCAATGGTGCAGCAATCTTAGAGAAACCTTTTACAAATTGCCTATAATAGCCAGCCAAACCTAGAAAACTACGAACTTCTGTTGCAGTTTGAGGCCTTTCCCACTTCATAATGGCTTCAATCTTAGACGGATCTACTGACACCCCGTCTTTCGACACGATATGCCCCAGAAAAGCAATCTGATCCAGCTAGAAGTCATATTTACTAAGCTTAGCATACAACTTCTTGTCTCTGAGGACTTGGAGGATTGTTTGCAGATGCTGTTTGTGCTTGTCTATTGACTCGGAATATATCAAGATGTCATCTAAGAAGATGATCACAAACAGGTCTAAGAAAGGCTTGAACACTTCATTCATCAAGCTCATGAAAGCCGTCGGTGCATTAATCAAGCCAAATGGCATCACCAAAAATTCATAATGGCTGTATCTAGTCCGAAAGGCCATTTTAGGAACATCATCCTCTCAAATCCTTAGCTGATCATAATTGGATCATAGGTCAATTTTGGAAAACACCGTAGCACCCTTCAATTGATTGAATAGATCATCAATCCTCAGTAATGAGTACTTGTTCTTGATTATTACCTTGTTGAGCAACCTGTAGTCAATGCACAGTCTCAAACTTTTATCCTTCTTTCTAACAAACAACACCGGTGCACCCCAAGGAGATACGATCAGGCGTATGAATCCTTTATCAAGTAGCTCTTGAAACTGCTTGTTCAATTCATCTAGTTCCACAAGAGCCATTTTATAAGGTGCTTTTGAGATAGGCTGAGTACCCGAGACTAAGTAGATGGTGAACTCAGTCTCTCGCTTGGGTGGTAAGCCTGGCAAATCATCAGGGAATACATCTGGAAACTCTTTGATGATTGGTGTATCCTTTAATTCAGGATGTTTCTTGGAGGCATCTTCCACATAGGCTAAATATCCTTCACAAACATCATGCATTCTTAGACAATATAATCAGACAAAAGTAATTCATCACTTTATTACTACTTATCAAAAGAGATTACAACAGTTTCAGGTAGGGAGAACATCCCTAATTTCTTATAACAATTAAACGGAGCATGATGTTTAGCTAACCAATCCATTCTTAGGATTACATCAAAATCCTTCATATTTAACAAAATCAAATCAGCTAGCAGATTCCTATCTCCCACCTTAACCTCACAATCCCTATATACAATATCAGTTATCTGGGTTTCCTTTAGAGGAGTGCTAAAATGCAGCGTACAATCTAAATTTACAAGTTCTAATTTAATCTTGTAAGCAAAGTATGGAGCAATAAAGGAATGGGTAGAACCAGGGTCTATTAAAACATAAGCTTCATGATCAGCAATAGTAAGCTTACCATTGACCACTGGGTCTGTTCCTTGTGCAGAAGCCTCATCCAATGCAAAGACTTGACCTTGCGCTGCCAGCTTCTTGCCCTTATCAATTGTTTTACCCTTGTCACTAGTCGAATGCTCAAAAGCTTTTTCTACAGTCTTACGGTTGGGACTGTCATAGCTTGTGACCCTATTTTTCACCTTATTCTATACATCTTATTTGGTTGGGCTGTCTGCGATACTTTACTTTTCTTTTACATATAAACAATTACATATTAAATTATAATATGAATTACATCCCCTATTTTAATTCATAAGGAAGTAGTACTGTAGATAAGTCTAAATACAAAAAATAAATGATCATACCTTATTAAATAAATCAAGCTGTTGCATCTTCCCCAAATGCATAGCCGAAGTCCTTTATATGTCAGACTCTTAGTCCTCGAAAACCTGAAATGTTAATATTAAAGGGTGAGCAAACCACGGCTCAGTAAGGGAATTATATGCCTTACTTGATACTCAGCTATCTATATGCTGAAAAACTTTTTCATTTTTTCCTATGGGCTCTAGGCTTGCATGTAGGAAGGATACTACAGTCGGCTAGGGATCCGGATGGAGTAAGGTAGGTATTTTGAAATACCTATCTTGTCTCGGAATCTAGAAGCAACTGTAGAGAATAATTTCCTTTTCGTTTGGAATTTTAATCCTTTTTACCTTTTTATTCCATAACATTTTCATATTCTTTTCAAAATAATGCTTTTATAAAATAAAGCATTTAAATAAAGTAACTAATATTCATATATTCTTTGAAAAGAATATTAGTTAAATTCTCATTATTCTCATTTAAAACTTATTTCATGTTTTACTGTACAACCATAATTAGTATAGTACTTTAAATAGCAAAATCAGCTATTAAATCCTTTTCGTATAACATATATATCATTTAAATCTAATATTCAATTTAAAAATTAAAATAAGAATATTAGATTTATTTTCCTCCTCTTTCCTTTTTGTTTTGGGAAAACATATCACATATTCATGTCACATATAGTCTAATATTCAATTTAAAATCATAGTAAGAATATTAGACTTATAAACTCTTTTTCCTTTTGAAAACATATTACATGTTCATATCACATGTCATATGAAGATCATCTCGTAGTACTAAAATCAGTACTGAAATAAGCATGATGTAAAATGCTGTAAATCACTTTCATTTAACTTATCACATATCATGTAAAACGTTTACATTTAACATATAACATATCATATAAAACATTTCTCATATATGGAGACTTAGGCACGCACATCCAGCTTGTCCACTGGGTTGTTACTCATATCATGCTATAGACCCCGAAGGGTATAAATAATCATGTCAGATCTATGGCCATAGTCTATAATTGTCCTCGGCGGATCACTGATCAGGTGTCGGCCGGGACTACACATCACATATCACATATTACATATCACATGTCACATATAAGCATGATAGGATGCCATCTAGTCTCAAAACCGTATTTTTCATCATAAAATAACCTTTATGGAATTTATAAAAATATATAATTTCATAGTTTAAAACCATAAAGGTTATAAAATCATTTAGTGAATATTTAAGAAATATATATAAAAATATTCACTTTATTTCTTTTCATTTTCTATCTCGTATTACGTGTAATTTACATATCAGGAGAATTTTCGGTGATTTCATTATCACCATTCTCGAAAACATGAATATTTTAAAATCACTTTCATTTTATTCATGTTTTTATGGAAAATATTCATTTTCTCGATTTTCGTGGTTGAAAATCATTTCTCGTGAAATAAAATCATTTATTATGATTTTATGAAATTTTCTAGAAATTTTCGATAATTTTCGATAATTTTTCGGCAGTATAACAGCTGCCGATTAGCTAGCCTCCTGCACGGAAAATACAGTTTATAATTTCAACCGGTACTCCACCACAATTTTCCAACCAATCATTGATCGCAATATTTTCATAAATATTTTCACAAAATATTTCATAATTAAAATCATGCAGACTAAATATCCTTACAGTGTTGTACATGCATCCCTTACCTTTTTCCGGGTCGACGACCGCCTCGTTCGTTGCGCCCGTGTTTACCTCGTCCGATTCCATCGTCTCGGTCATCGAGGGAATTTTTTGAAATTTAAATTCTAAAATTTAAAATTTTTTATAATTATTTAAATAAATAAATTATTTAAATAATTTAACATTTTCTGGGATTTCTTACCGATTTCCGTAATTCCCGGGCTTCCGAATTCTCGGGATTTCCCGTCATTTTTGAAATTCTTCTTTTTTTCCTCTCTTTTTCTTCTTTTCCTCTTTTTCTTCCTTTTTTCTCTTTTCTTTCCTTTCTCTTTCTTTTTCTTTTTCTTTTTCTTTTTCTTTTTCCTTTTTTTTCTGTTTCTTTTCCTTTTTCCTCTTCTTTCTTCCCAGTCAAATCAGTCAGTGTTACTCCTCGTCGGTTCCTCACCGGTGGACGGTTCACCGGCGGTTCAAGCGCCCTTTAGCTGGCCGACGGCACGGCGAAGCTACCGGTGCCCTCGTTTGCCCTGGATCGGCGGCACGACGGCGGATCGAGTCGATTTTCCTTCAGTTTCTTCCGCCTCTTCGCCGGCCCTCCTCCGCCGTTCACCGCGCCTCGGGTGGCCTCCATCCTTTTCCTCTCCCTTCGGCGGTGCTTCGATGGCAGTGGTGGTGCCTGGATCGGCCAGCACCGCCGTCTTCTATTTTCTTTTCTCTTTCGGCTTTTCCATCGATTTCGCTTCATGTTTTGGTTTATTTCTTTCCACCTCGGTCGATTCCTTCTCCTCTTCCTTTGTCGGCAACAGCGCTTCTCTTCCCTCTTCTTTCCTTCTCCAGCAGCCGCTGACGAGGGCGGTAAAATTTGTGTTATTAACACAGAAACGGGAATCGGGTGTTTCCCGTTTCTGTTATTTCCTTTTTTTATATATTATATATATTTCCTTATGTCAATATATATATATATATATATATAAAATTTTAATAGTACTTTATATATATACATATTTATTTATATAATATATATTTTGTGTATAGTTTAAATAAATATCTATACACTTAATTTAAATTAATATATATATTTCTCGTATATTCATATACTTTTATTATAAAAAATAATATATATTTCATATATATATGTAATGATATAAAACATATATAATATTTTAAAAATATATTATATAATAAAATTATATAAATATATAATTACTCATTTTTATTCCTTAAATTTTGAATTTTCTTAATATCAAATTAATTTCTCCTTTTCCTTTCTTATTTAATTTGGATTTTCATTTATCCAAAGTAAATTCCCTCCTTCATTTCTTATTTCCAATTTAATTTTCCTTTTTCATTTCTTATTTAATTTGGATTTCCATTCATCCAAATTAAATTTCCTCAATTTCATCTTTTCATCAATTTCGGGAATTTTAACGATATTTACTTTTTTCGTAAATAAATTCATTTATTTTCTTTAACTTATCTCTTGTATTAAATTAAATTTCCGAATTATTATTATCAAAATTCGAAAATTTGCGGTTATCACATTCTCTCCACCTTAAGAAATTTGGTCCTCCGAATTTAACTTAATTCATAAGGTGGTAGTGTTTTGTATACTCATCATTCTTGACCTTTTGATCATCTTCCGTATTATACTACCAGTATACCTTTAAGATTAAAATCACCTTTTACACCACTATTGTGACGTCCCAGTCACCATGCATTTCTTATTCATCTTTTACCCTTTTTCCCTTAACTTAGTTAGATTTGCTTGTCAATGTCAATCATGCTTTTGTTTCTTAAGCTTGATGTCTACAGCTCAATATGATTAATTCAATTACAATAATACAGACTAATGATACATGTATATATGTACCATCCGTTTCCACAGGATCTCATACATCATCTTGACTTAAATCCCCGACATCTTACATACATAAATATTAGCTGTACTGTACCATAGCTGGATTACAAGTTTACTTTGCATAACTACATAAGTATACCTTCTATACTACTTGGGAAGCGTCTCTTGAAGGTAAACTTTCAAAATCCACTCAGAGGCTCTTCTATCTAGAGCGAGGGATTACTTCAGATAGTCTGTATGAAAAATGTTCGTAAAAGGGTGAGTTTACGCTCAGTAAGAAAAATATGTAAAAGAGCGTGCTATGCCTCTATATGTATTTTTCCTACTTGGCTCTATAATGTCATGTAAAGCATTATAAAGCATGCATCATAAACCTCTTTCATGCATTGTTTGCAACCATGCATATTTCTTTCAAATGGTGTAGGCAAACATACTTTCTTGAAAACATCATGCATCAAATCATACTTTGTATGCTCCTTTTTAAATATAGCATACATATATAACATGCATCATACTTCTTCTTGAAACATCATGCATAAACTTCTTTCTTTAAACATCATACATACTTTAAAACATCATTGTATTCTTAAAACATACATCATGCTTCTTTACTTCAAAACACACTTCATAACATACTTTAAAACATACTTTACATGCTTTTATAACATAGCATGCTTCGTGTACTTCTTCAAAGCATATTTCAAATACTTCTTTGAAATATCATTTACATACATACATACTTTTCTTAAAACATCTTATACTTTCTTGAAAACATACTTCATATACTTCTTTTAAAACTTCTTGTACGAGTAAATCAAGTACTTTCGATTTCTTTATTCTTAGAAATCGCATATACATATAGTTTTTAATAATATAAAAACTATTCATACTTTTGTGGAGTTATGCACTGCATCATCATCATCATCATAATCATGTGGCGTACCCCATAGGGCCAGGAATTCTCCCTTAGCCGAACATGAAACAAAAACAGATTGGCCAGCTGTGGGTGGCTACAGCCAACACTAGTCAGGTGTCCTCTGTAGCAACTGAGGCCTGACTTATGGTCCTCAGCCCTTAACATACATCATTTCAGGACTTGATCAGAGCCCCTACTAGAAACATGAAAGTGCATAATCTCAAAACATATGCCATGTAGCTTCTAGCCATGACATTTCATACTTTTGGAAAATAGGTATGAAAACCTCTTTTCAAAACAGGGCAGTCGACTGGCCTCATAGGGCAGTCGGCTGCTGCTTCATACTTTCTTTTATCGAAATTATTTTCATTTAAAATTTCGATATTTTCTTCTTTGAAAACATATAAGGGCAGTCGACTGGTCCATATAGCAGTCGACTGGTTTTCAAACAGAATACTTCTTAAGAAATAGCAGTCGACTGGTACATATAGCGGTCGACTGTTTTTGAAACAGAATGCATCTTTAAAAATAGCAGTCGACTGGTCCTATAGGCAGTCGGCTGGTTTTGAAACAGAATGCATTTTGGCAAATAGCAGTCGACTGTCCCATATAGCAGTCGACTGGTTTGAAACAGAATGCTTTTTCTGGAAAATAGCAGTCGACTGGCATACATAGCAGTCGACTGGTTTGAAACAGAATGCTTTTCTTGAAAATAGCAGTCGACTGGCATACATAGCAGTCGACTGGTTTGCATCGGTTTTCGGAAAACTACGCTTTGGTTGTCTCTAGGCAGTCGACTTCCATCTAAGGCAGTCGGCTGCTCCTAGCCTAATTGGTACTAGGAGACAAATCCGAAAATGCATCTTTTCATGCACCAAATCCAACTAGTACTTCTTCCAAACCACATAAAACAGTATAAAACATGCGGACATAGCCGCCTTACGTCCGTTACATAAATTCCTTACCTTGATTCCTTCGGAAACGCGAAATCACTTGGCGCGTAACCCTAGCTTTCACTCCTTCAAATCTGAAATCATCATACCAAAGCAAACCTTTAAGAATTTGCCATAAACATGTTATACTAATTCAGTACAACACCATACCATGAACATACTTGAACAAATCATCTTCTTCTCTTACCTTTTGCTAGTGACCAAAATCTCAAATTTTGAGATCTCTTCCAATACTTGGAAATCAATCCACCAAACTTCAGATATAGCCTCGTCTAGTGACTAGGATCGTTTTTCGTCTAACAAGCTTAACGATTTGGTTACTAAACAAGAGTGTTTGTCAAGGTGACTATGGAAGAAAGACTTGGAAGCTTGGAGATGGAGAGGGCGAGAACGAGAGGGAGAGGGTTGGAAGATAGGGGCTGACGTTGGGTGATGGCTGGGCTGGTGAGTCATGCCATTCATTAATTGCCTTCTTATCCTATCCTCAATCTCAGCCATACTTTTCCCTTGACTCTTTTGACCCATTAATTCTCTTCTTCCCTTTTGACCCAAGACCATTTATCCATTTAATCTCCAATAATATTTCAGATTTAATTCTTGTCTCATACTCTTAATATTTTTCTGATATCAACCTAATAAATCATTTGTCTTATTGACCATCAACTTTCATATTTCTTCCATACATCATGCATACATCATTCATACATTAAGCTTCATATTCATTTAATTGGTCTTCTCTCTTCCTATCCCCTTTATTTTCCTGACATCAATATTATTTGACTACTTGATTATTTAATCTTTCATCTCCTTACTTCTTCCATGTTTCATACATCCTTCATACTTCAAAATTCTCATATCTACTTATTTTCATATAAGCCAAAATGCTTTACAATTATGGAGGAATTTCATGAAATTGGGGGATTTCACATTCTCCCCACCTTAGAGAATTTGGTCCTCCAAATTCAAATCAGGTTATGTTTCAAATAGTTCTGGATACTCTTCTTTCATCAAGCTATTTAGCTTCATGTACCTTTTTCCATAGTATGGTATTATCAATAATCTTTAACTAATGGGATCATCATAGATTTCTATACCTTATCTTTTCTGTCCAAAATCCCGAATGGCTTCTTCACATGACTTATATCTTTCTGTACTTCTAAGGTTTCATCTTTTATGACATAAGATGAATTCTGGCTTACACTTTCGAAGCATTGACACTTTCTATTCTTATAGCATTTCATCCATAAACTCAGTCATTGGCAGATGGTCGTCCCATGAGCCTTTAAAATACATAGCACCGGCTCTTCACATGTCCTCGAGCGTCTAAATCATGCGCTCGGACTGCTCATCAGTCTGCGGACGAAAAGCTGTGCAAAACTTTCAACTGAGATTCCATGGTTCCTTGCTAATCTCCTTAAATGAGAATTGAACCTGAAATCTCTATCACATGAAATTGCTCATTGGAACTCCACTTAGTCTAATGACGTTCTTTCATCTACAATTCTGCCAAAGCACTAAGTACATCCATAGACTTCTTAAGTAGGAAGTGGGCTTACCTAGCAGATCCGTTCATCAATTCTGGCTTAATCATTATACTAGTCATCATTCCCAATTTACTTTAAAAGCATAACCTTTAGCTTAAGGCTTGAGAATTTCTCAAGTAACTTCTTACTTTCTTGTCATCATATAAACCATTATTCTTTCATGCTTCTGACTCATAGCATTTGCCATCACAATGGCTTTCTATAATTTCTTTCTTTTGTCCCTTTAATACTCATATACTAATCACATTTTAAACTATTAGCATAGTTCTTTTAATTCGTATCCAAAATATCCTCTTCTCATAGCATCAAACACGCCTATGAATGAACATATTCATTTCCCTATGGTACTCTAGGGATCAACCAGGGAGGATACTATAGTCGGCTAGGTAACCGAGTAGAGGATGGAAGGTATTTTAAAATACCTGTCGTGTTCCGGTTCCTAGATGCGACTATAGAGAATAATTACCGTCATTGAGATAACTTATCTCTCATATTACTTCATATTCTTTTCAGAGTAATGCTTTTATAGCATAAAACATTTAAGTAAAATCGACTAATAACAGTCAATCATCATTCTCATTTATACTCCTTTCACAAGGTAAACTAAAAATCCTTCACATAACCATACTACCTTCTATTGACTTTCCTTACAATTTAGTTAGATCATACAACATACCTTTGCCTTATACATCTTCAACATTTACATCATAGTTAACAGGTGTCTTTCCTTTCTCTTCAGCAGTGGCCTTACATTGTAGTTGAGAGGTCTCCTCAGATTCCTCGAGTGTCCTCATGTCTCTCTTGGGACAATCTCTGATCATATGTCCTTGTTCACCACATCGGAAACATGTGCCACTTGCCAACCGGCATGGCTGTGATCTATGGAACTTTTTGCAATATTCACACCTTTGTCTTGTACTCTTAGGTGAACTAGCTGAATGTCGGAATCTATCATCATTTATCTTGATCCCAGTAGCTCTAGGATTCCCTGTACCATAATCATCATAATACTTCCAACTCAATATAAATTCCACATAACCATTTAATTTAATTAATAATTATTTTCTTATAATTTACTTGCTTACCTCTCGAAGCTCTTTCATATGGCTTACATCTCCCAAATGAGCATCCATCTTTCGATATTTTCCTTTCTGACTTCCGCTTTATCGGTTTCTTACCTTTACCTTGGGATTGGAAATCGTCATGATGAAACTCATAGTCCTGCTCACACAACTGAGCCTTACGGACTGTCTCATTATAAGTAGTGATACCCAAGGTATACAACTTGGATTTGATAGGAGACTTCAGTCCTTCTATAAATCTGTATATCTTATATCCTTCACTCCTGATGGTCTCTCGATCGAATCCGCTTAAAAAAATAAACCTTGACTCATATTGATTAACTGACATTGTTCCTTGAGTCAATTTCAAAAATTCAATCTTCAATCTAGTCTGATCAGTGCGTGGGATGTACTGCTCAGTAAAGGCTTCTAAAAATTTATCCCACGTAACCTCAACATGTTGAGCTTCCAAAAAGGCTTGAGTGGACTGCCACCAATACTTTGCATCATCCACTAACAGAGACACAGCCAAACCCACCTTTTCCTTTTCGGAACATAACATATACTCAAAAGATCTAGTGACCGCCTTCACCCAATTCACTGCGGCCAATGGATTCTTATCCCCCTTAAACTTAGGCGGATCCAGCTTCTTATATTCCTTAATCAAGGTCATACTACAATAGGCTGTGAGATCCCGCCTTTCATTAACTGGGAATAGTGGGGGTAAATCTGTCTGTACCAGTGGTGGCTGTACTATAGGAATGGCGAATGGTACACTTGTGACCATGTTCGGAAAGTTCGCCATAAACTGCGTAAACATAGTGGTCATATTTTCCACTTGTTTCTCCATCTTTGCTAACCTAGTGTTTGGGCTATGCGGTGGAGATGGAAAAGAAAACTGTGTTGGTGACTGTTCTACATAATCCTTTCCTCTTCCTTCACCAACACCTCTTCTATCTGAGCTCATTCTGTCGATAAAATCACAAAAGTGAGCTACTTAGTATAACTTCAAACAGTTATACATCGTATATGTATTCAGACAAGTACAGTACAATTGGGGATATACTCTACTTCTCACTCATCGACACTGACAAACCTCAATCTAATTGCTCTGATACCACTCTGTGACGTCCCAGTCACCATGCATTTCTTATTCATCTTTTACCCTTTTTCCCTTAACTTAGTTAGATTTGCTTGTCAATGTCAATCATGCTTTTGTTTCTTAAGCTTGATGTCTACAGCTCAATATGATTAATTCAATTACAATAATACAGACTAATGATACATGTATATATGTACCATCCGTTTCCACAGGATCTCATACATCATCTTGACTTAAATCCCCGACATCTTACATACATAAATATTAGCTGTACTGTACCATAGCTGGATTACAAGTTTACTTTGCATAACTACATAAGTATACCTTCTATACTACTTGGGAAGCGTCTCTTGAAGGTAAACTTTCAAAATCCACTCAGAGGCTCTTCTATCTAGAGCGAGGGATTACTTCAGATAGTCTGTATGAAAAATGTTCGTAAAAGGGTGAGTTTACGCTCAGTAAGAAAAATATGTAAAAGAGCGTGCTATGCCTCTATATGTATTTTTCCTACTTGGCTCTATAATGTCATGTAAAGCATTATAAAGCATGCATCATAAACCTCTTTCATGCATTGTTTGCAACCATGCATATTTCTTTCAAATGGTGTAGGCAAACATACTTTCTTGAAAACATCATGCATCAAATCATACTTTGTATGCTCCTTTTTAAATATAGCATACATATATAACATGCATCATACTTCTTCTTGAAACATCATGCATAAACTTCTTTCTTTAAACATCATACATACTTTAAAACATCATTGTATTCTTAAAACATACATCATGCTTCTTTACTTCAAAACACACTTCATAACATACTTTAAAACATACTTTACATGCTTTTATAACATAGCATGCTTCGTGTACTTCTTCAAAGCATATTTCAAATACTTCTTTGAAATATCATTTACATACATACATACTTTTCTTAAAACATCTTATACTTTCTTGAAAACATACTTCATATACTTCTTTTAAAACTTCTTGTACGAGTAAATCAAGTACTTTCGATTTCTTTATTCTTAGAAATCGCATATACATATAGTTTTTAATAATATAAAAACTATTCATACTTTTGTGGAGTTATGCACTGCATCATCATCATCATCATAATCATGTGGCGTACCCCATAGGGCCAGGAATTCTCCCTTAGCCGAACATGAAACAAAAACAGATTGGCCAGCTGTGGGTGGCTACAGCCAACACTAGTCAGGTGTCCTCTGTAGCAACTGAGGCCTGACTTATGGTCCTCAGCCCTTAACATACATCATTTCAGGACTTGATCAGAGCCCCTACTAGAAACATGAAAGTGCATAATCTCAAAACATATGCCATGTAGCTTCTAGCCATGACATTTCATACTTTTGGAAAATAGGTATGAAAACCTCTTTTCAAAACAGGGCAGTCGACTGGCCTCATAGGGCAGTCGGCTGCTGCTTCATACTTTCTTTTATCGAAATTATTTTCATTTAAAATTTCGATATTTTCTTCTTTGAAAACATATAAGGGCAGTCGACTGGTCCATATAGCAGTCGACTGGTTTTCAAACAGAATACTTCTTAAGAAATAGCAGTCGACTGGTACATATAGCGGTCGACTGTTTTTGAAACAGAATGCATCTTTAAAAATAGCAGTCGACTGGTCCTATAGGCAGTCGGCTGGTTTTGAAACAGAATGCATTTTGGCAAATAGCAGTCGACTGTCCCATATAGCAGTCGACTGGTTTGAAACAGAATGCTTTTTCTGGAAAATAGCAGTCGACTGGCATACATAGCAGTCGACTGGTTTGAAACAGAATGCTTTTCTTGAAAATAGCAGTCGACTGGCATACATAGCAGTCGACTGGTTTGCATCGGTTTTCGGAAAACTACGCTTTGGTTGTCTCTAGGCAGTCGACTTCCATCTAAGGCAGTCGGCTGCTCCTAGCCTAATTGGTACTAGGAGACAAATCCGAAAATGCATCTTTTCATGCACCAAATCCAACTAGTACTTCTTCCAAACCACATAAAACAGTATAAAACATGCGGACATAGCCGCCTTACGTCCGTTACATAAATTCCTTACCTTGATTCCTTCGGAAACGCGAAATCACTTGGCGCGTAACCCTAGCTTTCACTCCTTCAAATCTGAAATCATCATACCAAAGCAAACCTTTAAGAATTTGCCATAAACATGTTATACTAATTCAGTACAACACCATACCATGAACATACTTGAACAAATCATCTTCTTCTCTTACCTTTTGCTAGTGACCAAAATCTCAAATTTTGAGATCTCTTCCAATACTTGGAAATCAATCCACCAAACTTCAGATATAGCCTCGTCTAGTGACTAGGATCGTTTTTCGTCTAACAAGCTTAACGATTTGGTTACTAAACAAGAGTGTTTGTCAAGGTGACTATGGAAGAAAGACTTGGAAGCTTGGAGATGGAGAGGGCGAGAACGAGAGGGAGAGGGTTGGAAGATAGGGGCTGACGTTGGGTGATGGCTGGGCTGGTGAGTCATGCCATTCATTAATTGCCTTCTTATCCTATCCTCAATCTCAGCCATACTTTTCCCTTGACTCTTTTGACCCATTAATTCTCTTCTTCCCTTTTGACCCAAGACCATTTGTCCATTTAATCTCCAATAATATTTCAGATTTAATTCTTGTCTCATACTCTTAATATTTTTCTGATATCAACCTAATAAATCATTTGTCTTATTGACCATCAACTTTCATATTTCTTCCATACATCATGCATACATCATTCATACATTAAGCTTCATATTCATTTAATTGGTCTTCTCTCTTCCTATCCCCTTTATTTTCCTGACATCAATATTATTTGACTACTTGATTATTTAATCTTTCATCTCCTTACTTCTTCCATGTTTCATACATCCTTCATACTTCAAAATTCTCATATCTACTTATTTTCATATAAGCCAAAATGCTTTACAATTATGGAGGAATTTCATGAAATTGGGGGATTTCACAACTATATATCATTACTCATCATATATTTATACTTCCTTAAATTTCTTATCAATTGGGAGTTATCCATTTCCACTCCTTTTCATATCACATATGATTCATATTTTTCATCATCCATCTTTCTTATTTGGTGCCAAGTCGATACATTTCGATAATTATCATTTACCGATTTTAATCAATTGTATGTAATTGTCCAGTAGCTTTCACATCTCATGCATCCGCTCTCTCAACATATCATCGAGCGTTTCCATTCTACGCTCAGATATTTACATCATTACGGAGCGGTGCTGTCTAAAAATTTGGAATCTCAGAGCCTTTTGCTATTTCCCATAACATATAGCTACTCAGAGATTCCCATCACATATATGCTCACTGGAACTTCACATACATTCTCATCATTTTATAATCATATTTCGACTATGGCACTAAAGAATCTAAGAGTTTGATAATGGAGGAGTGATTTCATTAGACTATCAGTCTATAATCACTTCCATATTATCATATCTCTTTTAGATTCTTCATTATTATCCTCAATACTCTTTTCATATTTATTTCATCAACTGCTGCAGTTCATTTGCAGACTTTACTATTTACCACCTTTTACCATAATTGAATCAGGAGACAATCATTTTCTCCCCATATCTACTTCCATGTAATCTCATCATTATATCTCTTATTCTTATGGTATACTCTATATTACTTAGGTTTTAGAATATACCTGAGAATATACTCTTTTGATAATTTAGATTCCATTATGGCATAATTAAATTATAATTTAATCTTCTCATTATTTAACTTCATCATTGAATCTATAATTATCAATTTAATCATCTCATTATCCATATAAATCCATTATTTCCATCATTTCGAGGTGGTATATATATATCCGTTTTGTTCCATTTACATAACTGACAGTAAAATGTAAATCACTTCTTTACTTCTTTGAGTATAATTACTTTTCCTCTATCGAGTTTGGCTCGATCTTACATTTAACCATAATCATGTGATAACCACAAAATCACTTTTAGTTTTAAATTCGGGAACTATTTCATATTCGTGTTCCCTTTTCATCATGTACTTTCCTCTTATGACATATTCATCTTTTCCTTCATCATTATTTCAGTCACTTTTCATCAGTGGTAAAATATTCCACTATTAAATTCCTTTAACCTTTTATATATCATCTTTATGTTTATTCATCCACTGACTTTAACCTTCTACTTATTAGTCACGTCAGTAGAGCAGCTAACCCATAAACTCTCCTATAGACTGGCAATAGTATTTAGCTAGACCCAGTACCTTCCGTATCTCGATAACTATCTCTTCATCATAGACAGATCCGCATCTGTCATTCGAGATCATATATCTTAGAAAGAGATATTGTCTAGCCCATCTTCTATTTGCCAATCTTAACATATAGATTACAATCTTTGAGAGTCCGTAGGGTCATACCACTATGCTGCTCATTTTCCATTGATGTCTTATACTATATCAGTATATCGTTACTTTATCCATATCTGGGTGCCTCATTCATTAGGCTTATATATCTCATAAGGAATTTCATTAACCTCGTAAACATCAATAGGAACTCGTGATAATTTTATCGAGTTCAAATCATTATCATCTTATGATCACTAGTTTCTAACTTTTCATCTAGTGATGCCTTGTACAGATATTGGTCTTATAAACTCTTTATACATCTCCGATTAAATCAATTTAAGAAATCAATTCCATATAGATGATTATTTGTTCTTAATAAGAACTTATAAATTAATAGGAATTTAATGCACCATTTAATTCGTCCTTAAATCATATCATCTGTATTTCTATCAATTATCCTTATATAAGTGAATTTCATTATTCACTAATTTTTTTCATAATTATTTCTTAAGCTTTTCGGATTCCTTTACGTTCTCCGATATAAGCTTAGAAATAACTTTCATATTCACAATCGAGTCAATGTTAGCTCGATTTTTCCAATCTATATAACTCTGAAAATTTATCGGGAATCTCATCCGATACTTCCTTTAATCACACATCTCTTATCATTTTGGACATTTCATCTTTGTGTCTTATCATTTCCACTGTATATCCTCAAGGCAGAGACATTTAATATTTCAATCATTTTAACATCTACTCCGCCTTGATTCACTTATTTCCTCATACTTCACAGCATATTGATCATCTTAATGAATATACTATATCAAGTGTCATCATTTGATTAACACCTTTCACAGCTAACCGATTTATTACTACTGTAATTTACTTTTACAATCATTTTCATTTAATAATTCAAGTTAGCTGTTGTCTTCCTTATCGCTTATCTTCACTTACTGTTCTTATGCATATTCTCCAATTTCATATACTCCATACAATATATTATTCCATAAAACATATTTCAAAATATTTCGGTTTTATAATTATCTATTTAATACCTCAAGGACAGTAGGGATGTATAAAACCAGAATTAACAGTACTGCTATGGATTTCATCCTCTATACTGATCTTCTTGTCAGTCATCTCCAGTAATCATATTACTTTTCATCGTATCCAACGATCCCGTAATCAACATCTCATTAATACACTTTTAAGTTAGACCCATAAAATCAATACTAAGTCGCTCATCCTGCGACTTCCCTATAACCATTTGGGTCGTATCATCACACTAAGTGTAGTGAAATTTATAATAGGGATCATTATACTCATTTTATGTCCTTATACCATCAATAACTCCATTACTATCAATATATTCAAAATCTAAATGGTTTTATCACTATTCAAAGCATAATCCCACATAGGGGCATTTTCGTCATTTCACATTTATTTCGTTCTCCTCACTATACATTTAAATCAATGATCTTATTATCTATTTGCTGATAGTACCCCTTTCTAGCAGTTTAAAATCTTTTTCAATTTTGACAGTGAAATCCAATAGAATCCATAATTGGATTATTTTGCATGAAATGAAGCTTTACATCATCAATTACTCTGTCAAATCAGTCCATTCAAACTTCTGTTGGTCTATTTTGACTCTCGGTAAAATTTTGAGGTAGGGGTATTTTTGTCATTTTTGGCCAAAAATTTTCTTTCTCCTTAAAATACCTTTAATCGGTGATCTTAATATCTATTTGATGATGATATCTCATTCCCCTCCTTTATATCATCACTTTCAGGTCTCAGTTTGATCCGGATAGAAAAGTACTAGTGGGGCCCTCATCGAGTCCATTTTTGTTCCTTACCGAACCGACCTTCATTTAGACTATAAAATCACCAGTTCAGGTAACATTCCCGAGCCGTTTTCCCTTTTTGCATTCCTTATTTCATAATTGCTCACTCCCTTCTAAACACTTAATTCAATTTGTAATCATTTATTTTCTCTATGTATTCAGACTACACAGTACTATAGGGGATGTTAACCTTTTCAACACATTTTCTTTCCAAAGTATCGATAGACATCAGGCCAACCGTGCTCTGATACCATTAAATCTCTCATAGCCTGTGACCCTATTTTTCACCTTATTCTATACATCTTATTTGGTTGGGCTGTCTGCGATACTTTTCTTTTCTTTCACATATAAATAATTACATATAAATTATAATATGAATTACATCCCCTATTTTAATTCATAAGGAAATAGTACTGTAGATAAGTCTAAATACAGAAAATAAATGATCATACCTTATTAAATAAATCAAGCTGTCGCATCGTCCCCAAATGCATAGCCGAAGTCCTCTCTATGTCAGACTCTTAGTCTTCGAAAACCTGAAATGTTAATATTAAGGGGTGAGCAAACCACGGCTCAGTAAGGGAATTATATGCCTTACTTGATACTCAGCTATCTATATGCTGAAAAGCTTTTTCATTTTTTCCTATGGGCTCTAGGCTTGCATGTAGGAAGGATACTACAGTCGGCTAGGGATCCGGATGGAGTAAGGTAGGTATTTTGAAATACCTATCTTGTCCCGGAATCTAGAAGCAACTGTAGAGAATAATTTCCTTTTCGTTTGGAATTTTAATCCTTTTTACCTTTTTATTCCATAACATTTTCATATTCTTTTCAAAATAATGCTTTTATAAAATAAAGCATTTAAATAAAGTAACTAATATTCATATATTCTTTGAAAAGAATATTAGTTAAATTCTCATCATTCTCATTTAAAACTTATTTCATGTTTTACTGTACAACCATAATTAGTACAGTACTTTAAATAGCAAAATCAGCTATTAAATCCTTTTCGTATAACATATATGTCATTTAAATCTAATATTTAATTTAAAAATTAAAATAAGAATATTAGATTCATTTTCCTCCTCTTTTTTTTTTTTGGAAAACATATCACATATTCATGTCACATATAGTCTAATATTCAATTTAAAATCATCGTAAGAATATTAGACTTATAAACTCTTTTTCCTTTTGAAAACATATTACATGTTCATATCACATGTCATATGAAGATCATCTCGTAGTACTAAAATCAGTACTGAAATAAGCATTATGTAAAATGCTATAAATCACTTTCATTTAACTTATTACATATCATGTAAAACGTTTACATTTAACATATAACATATCATATAAAACATTTCTCATATATGGAGACTTAGGCATGCACGCCCAGCCCGTCCACTGGGTCGTTACGCATATCATGCTATAGACCCCGAAGGGTATAAATAATCATGTCAGATCTATGGTCATAGTCTATAATTGTCCTCGGCGGATCACTGATCAGGTGTCGGCCGGGACTACATATCACATATCACATATTACATATCACTTATTACATATCACATGTCACATATCAGCATGATAGGATGCCATCTAGTCTCAAAATCGTATGTTTCATCATAAAATAACCTTTATGGAATTTATAAAAATATATAATTTCATAATTTAAAACCATAAAGGTTATAAAATCATTTAGTGAATATTTAAGAAATATATATAAAAATATTCACTTTATTTCTTTTCATTTTCCATCTTGTATTACGTGTATTTTACATATCAGGAGAATTTTCGATGATTTCATTATCACCATTCTCGAAAACATGAATATTTTAAAATCACTTTCATTTTATTCATGTTTTTATGGAAAATATTCATTTACTAGATTTTCGTGGTTGAAAATCTTTTCTCGTGAAATAAAATCATTTATTATGATTTTATGAAATTTTCTAGAAATTTTCGATAATTTTTTATAATTTTTTGGCAGTATAACGGCTGCCGATTGGCTAGCCTCCTGCACGGAAAATACAGTTTATAATTTCAACCGGTACTTCACCACAATTTTCCAACCAATCATTCATTGCAATATTTTTCATAAATATTCGTAAAATATTTCATAATTAAAATCATGTAGACTGAATATCCTTACACTGCTGCACATGCATCCCTTACCTTTTTCCGGGTCGGCGACCACCTCGTTCGTCGCGCCCGTGTTCACCTCGTCCGATTCCATCGTCTCGGTCATCGAGGGAATTTTTTGGAATTTAAATTCTAAAATTTAAAATTTTCTATAATTATTTAAATAAATAAATTATTTAAATAATTTAACATTTTCCGAGATTTCTTATTGATTTTCGTAATTCTCGGGTTTTCGAATTCTCAGGATTTCCCTTAATTTCCAAAATTCTTCTTTTTTTTCCTCTCTTTTTCTTCTTTTCCTCTTTTTCTTCCTTTTTTCTATTTTCTTTCCTTTCTCTTTCTTTTCTTTTTCTTTTTCTTTTTCTTTTTCCCTTTTCTTTTCTTTTTCTTTTCCTTTTTCCTCTTTTTTCTTCCCAGTCAGACCGGTTCAGACCGGTCAGTGTTCATCCTCGCCGGTTCCTCACCGGTAGCCGGTTCACCGGCGGTTTAAGCGCCCTTCAGTTGTCGACGGCACGGCGAAGCTACCGATGCCCTCCGTTTGCCCTGGATCGGCGGCACGACAGCGGATCGAGTCGATTTTCCTTCGATTTCTTCAGCCTCTTCGCCGGCCCTCCTCCGCCGTTCACCGCGCCTCGAGTGGCCTCCACCCTTTTCCTCTCCCTTCGGCGGTGCTTCAATGGCAGTGGCGGTGCCTGGATCGGCCGGCACCGCCGTCTCCTATTTTCTTTTCTCTTTCGGCTTTTCCGTCGATTTCGCTTCCTGTTTTAGTTTCTTTCTTTCTGCCGTCAGTCGATTCCTTCTCCTCTTCCTTTGCTGATGACAGCGCTTCTCTTCCCTCTTCTTTCCTTCTCCGGCAGCCGCTGACAGGGGCGGTAAAATCTGTGTTATTGGCACAGAAACGAGAATCGGGTGTTTCCCGTTTCTGTTATTTCCTTTTTTTTATATTATATATATTTCCTTATGTCAATATATATATATATATAAATATATATAATTTTAATAGTACTTTATATATATATAAATATTTATTTATATAAAATATATATATATTGTGTATAGTTTAAATAAATATCTATACACTTAACTTAAATTAATATATATATATATATATATATATATATATATATATCTCTTATATTCATATACTTTTATTATAAAAAATAATATATATTTCATATATATATGTAATGATATAAAACATATATAATATTTTAAAAATATATTATATAATAAAATTATATAAATATATAATTACTCATTTTTATTCCTTAAATTTTGAATTTTCTTAATATCAAATTAATTTCTCCCTTTCCTTTCTTATTTAATTTGGATTTTCATTTTTCCAAATTAAATTCCCTCCTTCATTTCTTATTTTCAATTTAATTTCCCTTTTTCATTTCTTATTTAATTTGGATTTCCATTCATCCAAATTAAATTTTCTCAATTTCATCTTTTCATCAATTTCGAAAATTTTAACGATATTTCCTTTTTTCGTAAATAAATTCATTTATTTTCTTTAACTTATCTCTTGTATTAAATTAAATTTCTGAATAATTATTATCAAAATTCGAAAATTTACGGTTATCACAAGGACAATCTTTGATATTATGTCCCTGTTTCCCACAGTGAAAACCCCATTGTCTTCTGCTTCTTTTCTGGCTGCTTGCCCTTATAGGGCTTTCTATCATCTACTCTCTTATCTTTCCTTTGATCTTCCACTTGGACCTATATTCCTGCTGAATCAGGTCATGTTCAAGCTCGACCATCTGAGCTCGTCTGAGAGCTTCTGCATAATTAGTGATATCCAGTATTGCCATCTTACTACAAATAGCGGGTTTCAATCCTGAAATGAATTTGATGGTCTTAGCTTTTTCATCCTTGGATGCTAAAGGATCATATCGACACAAGGCTAAAAACTTTGACTCATATTCATCCATTGTGCTGAAACCCTAAGTCAATTTCAAAAAATCTGCCTGCCTCTTTCTCTGAGCAAGCTTCGAAATATACTGCTTAAAGAAACTCTCCAGAAAGGCTTCCCATGTAATCTTCGAGTTCTAATCTGTCAACAGTTCCTCTGCTGATTCCCACCAAACTTTTGCCTTCTCCCAGAACATACTTGAATAACTTTTCTAGCTGTTTGACCCACTCTTAGGCTACTTTTGGGTCCTTTTCGCCTTTAAAAGTGGGCGGGTTCATCTTCTGAAACTATCGAAGTCTGTTTATGTTCTTATCCACCTGATCTTTAGCCTGTGGTGGTGGAACTGGAGGTGGTGGAAGCTGTAGAGCTGCAGGTGGTTGCGGTGGTGTTGGTGGCTGTAACATCCCAAAACCACTATACGACAGAATATTCACTTGTAAACTACACTTATTTACCGGTTGGGCTGTCTGTGGTGCTTAACAACTTTTACTACATTATGAATTAATAAAGTATCTTCCTTAAATGAGTATATACATTCCCTTCGTAGTTAAAGTAGTACTGTACAACTTTGCTGAATATATAAAAGAATATAACATACCTTCGATATCAAATCTCTGGAAGGTAAGTCTCTTAGTTCAAATCAGTTATCTGTGGAGTGGAAAAAATAAGGAGTGAGCGACAATGTGCTCAGTAAAGAAGGTGTATGCTGTATATAAAAATAATACTATAATCTCAAAACCATTAAATCTGTCCTCTTTGATCAAATTCATTAAGAATAAATACAATTAACATGAAACAGGATTCACCAAATCCTTTCATAAATCATTTAATTGAGACTAGGCAACAATCTACTCATGCAAAGAACACAAATCATCCGCTTTTGGGGTGCACCCGTAGGCCATCGCCCCTCACGGCTATCTCATCTAGATGTATGGCCATAATCTATAGGTGGTCCTCGGGTCCACTTGCCAAGTGACCTCGAGACCGCTGAAGACTTGGCAGGTCTATCAGCCCTGTGACGCTCTAGGGTGCACTCGTTGGTCTCTTTGACCCGAGCCATCGCCCCAGATGGGTCACGCAAAGTGTATGAGTGATAATGCATGAACTCATGGCCTAATGTCTCAAAATCAAGTCATCATATGTATTATTTCCATAAAATAATTTAGTTTCCAAAAGGGTCTATAACTAGTAAAAACAACCCTCCATTTTCAATATTTTCTATGAGAGAAAAGCATGTTTGGGAGCTGGTTCGCCCATGGCTAGTTCGCCCAGGGTCAGCTCGCCCTTTAACCAATTCGCCGAAGGAACTACTCGCCCGAGAGTTTACTCGCCCAAGGGCTACTCGCCCGAAAAGTTTGATATTTTCTATTTTCGAAAATAATTAATTCAAATTTTATTTATTTATTTATTTAATTTTCGTTCAGAAAATAACCCATAAATCAGTTCGCCACTGTCAATTTGCTAAGGCGGCGAGTTATTAGTCGCCCGCCTCATAGCTTTTCAAGAGAAAAGTTTGGCTGGTGAAGACAGTTCGCCCGCCTCACATTTAAAACCATAGTCGCCAGTCCATACGACATAAAACAATTTCTCAACTTTTAAAACAAAGGCTCTCGCCAGGTTCTCATAAAGTAGAACTCGCCTCTTGGCTAACACGAGTTTCAACTTAGAACAAGACTATTCGCCCGCCTTAACAAACAATCATATTGCGAAGTTGTAGCTCGCCAGGGTCAAAACATTATATCAACCAATGCATGTCAGAAAAACAAAACGATTTCTAATATTTTCTTAACACTTTTACTCCACAGGACATGCATTTTCATCACATAGTACTTCCTTACCTCGTCTGATACAGCTTGGATTCTCGCCCGCCTTCCTCAATTCTCGTCTGCAAGGATTATGAAAAATATAAATATTTTCTCAAAAGCAATTTATATTTTTCCTAATAAGATGGCACTCCGGCGAGACTCAGTTCGTCATTCGCCCAACATAGCTCGCTGTCCATTAGCGGCTAATCATTGGAGTTCGCCAATGCAATGTAATACTTGACAACAATTTTATTTTATTTTTTTCTACTCGCCACGTTGGCGAACATATCTCTTCGCCCGCCGAGACCATAAATCTGGCGAACTCACATAACTATTTTCCTAACTCGTCCCATCCTTTGGGCGAGTACTTACCCAATTTTACTAACAATTTTCTACTCGCCCATCTTGTTTTCTTCCTCATTCTTGGTTATTTTTCATCTATTTTCTTATATATTTAACCATATTCAATTATAACCAGGCTATATCTATGATTAAATATCAAGAAAGCTGTAAATCTATGGAACTCACCTTCACCAAGTT
This sequence comes from Heritiera littoralis, assembly GCA_031772115.1. Classification (NCBI taxonomy): domain Eukaryota; kingdom Viridiplantae; phylum Streptophyta; class Magnoliopsida; order Malvales; family Malvaceae; genus Heritiera; species Heritiera littoralis. Next base: position 69,238 of record JAPDPK010000144.1, on the reverse strand, counting down.
GCTTCTCCAACAACAGAATGCTTTCTTGTCTTTCTTAGCTTTAGTTTGCTTGTTCCTTAGCTCTTCACTAGTGAGGAAGAGGTTTGGCTAACTAACGAGGAAGTTTTGCATGATTTGCATCTAAGAAAACTGAAGAATTAAAGATGAAATGGTAATGGAACGGATTGGGCGAGAACAATTCTGGAGAGGATGTAGTTCATTTCAATCCATTTCTTTCTCTTGAAGCCCCTTTATATAACCGTTCCGTTTCACTTAAAATCTAACACCTGTTTCCTTATCCTGTTTCCTCATCATTTTATGCATTAAATTCTTGTGGAAAAACTGAAGTTAATGGACGGAGGTAAGAAGAAAATTCCCTGTATGTTTGACAATTTTCTTTCTTTTTTTCCTCTTCTTCTCCTAGTCCACGCCACTGTCAGTCACTCTTATTGGCTTGTTCCTCTTGCTATTAAATGCTTAGTCTCCTTTGTCAAATAAGGCAACCGGCGAGAAGTAATTCTGAGCCCCTTTCCTGGACTTTCTTTTCTTTTCTGCACTTCTCTTTGCCAACCTTGCTTCCAGCCGCCCACGTGATTGGCTCTCCTTTCTCTCTTTTCTCCATTCGTCTGACATCCATTTAATGTTGAAGAATTTCCAGCTAAAGGCTTGCAGTCAAAAAGGCAACGGGCGACAGGCCTTCTGCACATTTTTACTCCAATTTCTCTTTTATTCTTCTTCTTTTCCACGCCAATGTCAACTAAAATTATTAACTTTGGCTTACTTCATTTAATGCTTCCACAATCCCACTAATAAGGTTCCTTTTTGCATTTTTTTCAACCAAATGCATATACACCATATTATACATCATAACTTACAATGAAAAGTGACAATACATATTTAATTGTTTTCTTTAATTTTACTCAAACCATTTATTCTCACCATCATTCATGTACAAATATGGTATATAGTACAAAAATTTTCGGGTTTTACATTTCTCCCCACCTTAAGAAATTTGGTCCTCCAAATTTAACTTGAACCTGTCACTAAAAGAGCTCCGGATACTTCTCAAGTATAAGGCTTTCTAATTCCCAAGTAGCCTCCTCCTCGTTATGATACTGCCAGAGCACTTTAACTAAAGGAATCGTCTTAGATCGCAATACCTTATCCTTTCTATCCAAAATCCGTACCGGTTTCTCAACGTAACTCATGTCCTCTCTGACCTCCAGTGGCTCATGTCGAATCACGTGAGAAGGATCTGGATTGTACTTTCTCAACATCGAGACATGGAATACGTTATGCACTCCTGACAACTCTGGTGGTAGTGCTAACCGATATGCCACATCTCCAACGCGATCTAAGATCTCATAAGGCCCAATGTATCGAGGACTCAACTTTCCTCTCTTCCCGAATCTCATAATACCTTTGGACGGTGAAACCTTTAAAAACACATAATCACCTGCTATAAACTCCAAGGGTCGGCGTCTATATCTGCATAACTCTTCTGCCGACTCTGAGCGTTCTGAGCCTCTCAAATTATCCGTACATCACTAGAAGCCTGCTCGACCAAATCGGGAGCTAACAGTTTACGGTCTCCAACTTCTTCCCACGCTATCAGTGATCTGCATCGTCTGCCATACAAGGCCTCATATGGTGCCATGCCGATACTCGTATGAAAACTATTATTATAAGCAAACTCTGCCAGGGGTAAATGATCGTCCCATGAGCCTCTAAAATCCAATGCACACGCTCTCAACATATCCTCGAGCGTCTGTATCGTACGCTCGGACTGCCCATCAGTCTGTGGATGAAAAGCGGTGCTAAAACTCAACTGGGATCCCATAGCCTCCTGAAATCTCTCCCAAAAATGAGATGTGAAGCGAGAGTCCCTATCAGAGGTGATACTCACTGGAACACCATGTATCTTCACTATCTCCCTGACATACAATTCGGCTAAGGCACTAACTGAATCTGTAGATTTCATGGCTAAGAAATGAGCAGACTTAGTCAATCTGTCGACTATCACCCAAATAGCATCGTACCCCTTCCGGGTCCGTGGTAATCCCATAATAAAATCCATAGTTACATGCTCCCATTTCCACGTAGGAATCGATAATGGTCGAAGCATACCTGCCGGCTTCTGATGCTCAATCTTAATCTGTTGGCATGTCAAACATCTAGTAACAAAATCTGCAATTTCCTTTTTCATTTTAGGCCACCAGTACACTTTTCGGAGATTCTGGTACATCTTAGTACTACCCGGATGTAACGTGTATCTAGAGGTATGGGCCTCTGATAAAATCAAATCTCTAAGCTGCTGATCACCGGGAACACATATCCGACCTCTAAACCTCAGTATCTCATCGGTGCCAATCTCAAAATCCAATTCATCTCCCATTTGAATCTGACTGGCCACCCCAATACAATAATCATCACTCCTCTGAGCCTCCTTGATTCGATCTATCAAATCCGGCTCAATACGAAAACTAGCCGTAAACCCATACCGGTCAGAGGAAACAACTGTCAAATTGAGGTTAGAGAACTGCTCTATCAACTCATGTTCCCTGATCATCATGTACGATACCATGCCAACCTGCTTACGGCTCAGTGCATCAGCTACTACATTAGCTTTACCTGGGTGATACAAAATCTCACAATCATAGTCCTTCAATAGTTCCATCCACCGTCGCTGTCTCAAATTCAACTCTTTCTGTGAGAATATATACTTCAGACTCTTATGGTCTGTATATATCTGAAATTTCTCCCCGTACAAATAATGTCGCCATATCTTCAGTGCAAACACCACTGCGGCTAGCTCTAAGTCGTGTGTCGGGTAATTCCTCTCATGATCCTTCAACTGTCGAGAACCATAGGCTATAACCCGACCATGCTGCATGAGTACACACCCTAAACCTAGAGCGGATGCATCAGTATATACCATAAATCCACCTGATCCGCTAGGAAGGGCTAATACGGGGGCACTAGTCAATCTCCTTTTAAGCTCACCAAAACTATGCTCACACGCATTATTCCACTCAAACTTTACATCCTTACGTGTGAGTCGTGTCAATGGAGCAGCAAGTCTAGAAAATCCCTCCACAAACCTGCGATAATATCCGGCAAGACCTAGGAAACTCCGTATCTCGGTAACCGTGTTAGGCCTCTCCCACTGAACAATGGCCTCTATCTTGGACGGATCAACTGATACCCCGTCCCTCGACACTACATGTCCGAGAAATATGATATGGTCAAGCCAGAATTCGCACTTACTAAGCTTAGCATACAACTTTCGCTCTCTGAGGGTCTGTAGAACAATCTGCAAATGCTGCTCATGCTCCGCTGGAGTCTTAGAATAAATCAGGATGTCATCAATAAATACTATGACAAACTTATCCAAAAATGAATGAAATACCTCATTCATCAAACTCATAAAAGCTGCAGGGGCATTTGTCAGTCCAAAGGCATCACTAGAACTCATAGTGGCCATAGCGAGTCGAAAAGCTGTCTTATGCACATCCGACTCCTTAATCTTCAACTGGTGATAGCCTGATCGAAGATCTATCTTGGAAAACACCTGTGCACCCCTGAGCTGATCAAACAAATCATCAATCCGAGGCAGTGGATACTTATTCTTAACGGTAGCCCGATTCAACATCCGATAATCAATACATAACCGGAGGCTACCATCCTTTTTCCGAACAAATAATACTGGAGCTCCCCACGGTGACACACTGGGACGTATAAATCCCTTATCTAATAACTCTTGGAGTTGCTTCTTGAGCTCATCCAACTCTGTCAGTGCCATCCTATATGGGGGTCTAGAAATCGGCTCCGTACCGGGTACCAATTCGATCATAAACTCCGTCTCTCGATCCGGTGGTAACCCTGGTAAATCCTCTGGAAATACATCCGAGAAGTCCTTAACCACAAGAATCTCTTGGATCTTTGGATGCTTCCTCTCAACATCCTCCACACTAGCAATATATCCTTCATAATATTCATACACAATCACAATTTCAGTACACATGTCATTTCATAACATAAATTCACATACTTTTATTAATTCACAATAACTTTACAATGTACTTTTCGGGATAAGAGAAGGTAATAAACTTAGTATTACAGTCCAAACTAACATGATTTGCAGCCAACCAATCCATCCTAAAATGATATCAAAATCATATATGTCCAACAAAATTAGGTTAGCTGTCACAACCTTCTCTCCTATAGTCAATTTACAACCCCTATATAACATCGTCCTCTGGAAATCATTAAAAGGAGTTTTCACTTGCAAGGTATTCTAACAACTCCGGTTCTACTGGGGTCCTGTTGGCATATGCAGGTGATAAGAATGAATGGTAGAACCCGGGTCAATTAAGGCAATTACGGGAATATCAAAAAGATAAATTTTACCTTTAATCACATCGATAGAGGCGTCGGCAGTCTCCTGATCCAACGCGTACACCCGACCCTGAGTCACAACATTTTACCCTTTCTGCGGCTGTGCCCGCCTTGGTTGTGAGGTGTCACTTTCTCTGCATTCTGAGCTGCCGGGGCCGCTATCTGGGTACTGCAGGAGGTATAGTAGAAGCAGTGACTCTCTAGCATCGGGCAATCCTTAATAAAATGCCCCTTCTGTCCACATCTAAAACATACCAGTCATTACAGGACAAGGGCGCGATCCATGCGATCTTCCACAATGTCTACATAAGGGCGCAAATCCTCTGAGTGAGTGGGGCCACAGTAGCAGGAGTAGAAACTGCTGGTCTATCAAATTGCCCTCTGAAATCTGTATGCCCGAAGATCTGGTCTTCTTAAATTGCTCTCTACCTGGTCTATCCTCCATAAACCTCTTAGCTTTTCCTTTTCTCTGCCTTTACTTTTACTGAAATCGGCTGGAACTGCTCATATCCCTCTCACATAGCTGAGCCCGTTGAACTATTCATCATAAGTCTGTATAACAAATGGGGCTAGCTTTACTCTGATGGATGGCCTCAAACCCGCTTAAATCTCGAAATCTTATACCGGACATTTGTACTGGTCTGTGGATCAAAACGGCTCAAGGTAGTAAATTTAGCCTCATACTCATTCACCGACATACTACCCTGTACTAAATCCATAAATTCCTGCTGTAATTTATCTTGAGCAGTGTCAGGAATATATTGCCTTCTAAAAGCTTCCACAAACATATCCCATGACAGATCCTGATGCTGAGCAAATAATACCGTCTGGGTGGCCTTCCACCAATGTCTTGCATCATCTGCCAGTTGGAACACAGCTAGGCCCACTTTCTCTGTCTCTGAACATCTCATAATCTCGAGTAACCTGTCGATCTCTATAACCCACTGTTCTGCCACTAATGGATCCCTAGTACCCTTAAACTTTGGTGGATCCAACTTCTTAAATGATTTCACTAATGCCACATTACAATATGATTCTGCATTTCGTGGCTGTTGAATCAGTGGCTGTGGTGGAGCTATCGGTGGCTGAGGTGCTGGTGGTGGAATAGGCTCAGGCTCAGGCACAACTGGTGCCGGCTGTGGTGGTGCTGGTGCCTCTACTGGGGCTGCAGGAGCTGTAGCTCTCTCTCTTTCTGCCCTATCTGCGGCTCTATCCGCCTGATACATAGCCATAAAATCGGCTACCAATCTCTCTACTTGGTTCACACGAGCATCAATGCTCTCTAACTGTAGAGGACGTGGAGGTCTTGGGGCAGGTTCCGGTGTCTCTGGTTCCGGAGTCTGTGCCGCCCTACCTCGGCCTATACCTCTCACTGAGCGCACCCTCCTCCTTCCACTCATATCTGTAGTACAGAAATCGTTTATCACTTATCATTAATACATCATTATATATTCAGTTTATACAGTACTACAGGGAAATGTATACTATTTCACCATTTACTTTAAGCATCGTTAGACATCCGACCAACCCTGCTCTGATACCATTAAATCTGTAACATCCCAAAACCACTATACGACAGAATATTCACTTGTAAACTACACTTATTTACCGGTTGGGCTGTCTGTGGTGCTTAACAACTTTTACTACATTATGAATTAATAAAGTATCTTCCTTAAATGAGTATATACATTCCCTTCGTAGTTAAAGTAGTACTGTACAACTTTGCTGAATATATAAAAGAATATAACATACCTTCGATATCAAATCTCTGGAAGGTAAGTCTCTTAGTTCAAATCAGTTATCTGTGGAGTGGAAAATAAGGAGTGAGCGACAATGTGCTCAGTAAAGAAGGTGTATGCTGTATATAAAAATAATACTATAATCTCAAAACCATTAAATCTGTCCTCTTTGATCAAATTCATTAAGAATAAATACAGTTAACATGAAACAGGATTCACCAAATCCTTTCATAAATCATTTAATTGAGACTAGGCAACAATCTACTCATGCAAAGAACACAAATCATCCGCTTTTGGGGTGCACCCGTAGGCCATCGCCCCTCACGGCTATCTCATCTAGATGTATGGCCATAATCTATAGGTGGTCCTCGGGTCCACTTGCCAAGTGACCTCGAGACCGCTGAAGACTTGGCAGGTCTATCAGCCCTGTGACGCTCTAGGGTGCACTCGTTGGTCTCTTTGACCCGAGCCATCGCCCCAGATGGGTCACGCAAAGTGTATGAGTGATAATGCATGAACTCATGGCCTAATGTCTCAAAATCAAGTCATCATATGTATTATTTCCATAAAATAATTTAGTTTCCAAAAGGGTCTATAACTAGTAAAAACAACCCTCCATTTTCAATATTTTCTATGAGAGAAAAGCATGTTTGGGAGCTGGTTCGCCCATGGCTAGTTCGCCCAGGGTCAGCTCGCCCTTTAACCAATTCGCCGAAGGAACTACTCGCCCGAGAGTTTACTCGCCCAAGGGCTACTCGCCCGAAAAGTTTGATATTTTCTATTTTCGAAAATAATTAATTCAAATTTTATTTATTTATTTATTTAATTTTCGTTCAGAAAATAACCCATAAATCAGTTCGCCACTGTCAATTTGCTAAGGCGGCGAGTTATTAGTCGCCCGCCTCATAGCTTTTCAAGAGAAAAGTTTGGCTGGTGAAGACAGTTCGCCCGCCTCACATTTAAAACCATAGTCGCCAGTCCATACGACATAAAACAATTTCTCAACTTTTAAAACAAAGGCTCTCGCCAGGTTCTCATAAAGTAGAACTCGCCTCTTGGCTAACACGAGTTTCAACTTAGAACAAGACTATTCGCCCGCCTAACAACAATCATATTGCGAAGTTGTAGCTCGCCAGGGTCAAAACATTATATCAACCAATGCATGTCAGAAAAACAAAACGATTTCTAATATTTTCTTAACACTTTTACTCCACAGGACATGCATTTTCATCACATAGTACTTCCTTACCTCGTCTGATACAGCTTGGATTCTCGCCCGCCTTCCTCAATTCTCGTCTGCAAGGATTATGAAAAATATAAATATTTTCTCAAAAGCAATTTATATTTTTCCTAATAAGATGGCACTCCGGCGAGACTCAGTTCGTCATTCGCCCAACATAGCTCGCTGTCCATTAGCGGCTAATCATTGGAGTTCGCCAATGCAATGTAATACTTGACAACAATTTTATTTTATTTTTTTCTACTCGCCACGTTGGCGAACATATCTCTTCGCCCGCCGAGACCATAAATCTGGCGAACTCACATAACTATTTTCCTAACTCGTCCCATCCTTTGGGCGAGTACTTACCCAATTTTACTAACAATTTTCTACTCGCCCATCTTGTTTTCTTCCTCATTCTTGGTTATTTTTCATCTATTTTCTTATATATTTAACCATATTCAATTATAACCAGGCTATATCTATGATTAAATATCAAGAAAGCTGTAAATCTATGGAACTCACCTTCACCAAGTTGCTTCTCCAACAACAGAATGCTTTCTTGTCTTTCTTAGCTTTAGTTTGCTTGTTCCTTAGCTCTTCACTAGTGAGGAAGAGGTTTGGCTAACTAACGAGGAAGTTTTGCATGATTTGCATCTAAGAAAACTGAAGAATTAAAGATGAAATGGTAATGGAACGGATTGGGCGAGAACAATTCTGGAGAGGATGTAGTTCATTTCAATCCATTTCTTTCTCTTGAAGCCCCTTTATATAACCGTTCCGTTTCACTTAAAATCTAACACCTGTTTCCTTATCCTGTTTCCTCATCATTTTATGCATTAAATTCTTGTGGAAAAACTGAAGTTAATGGACGGAGGTAAGAAGAAAATTCCCTGTATGTTTGACAATTTTCTTTCTTTTTTTCCTCTTCTTCTCCTAGTCCACGCCACTGTCAGTCACTCTTATTGGCTTGTTCCTCTTGCTATTAAATGCTTAGTCTCCTTTGTCAAATAAGGCAACCGGCGAGAAGTAATTCTGAGCCCCTTTCCTGGACTTTCGTTTCTTTTCTGCACTTCTCTTTGCCAACCTTGCTTCCAGCCGCCCACGTGATTGGCTCTCCTTTCTCTCTTTTCTCCATTCGTCTGACATCCATTTAATGTTGAAGAATTTCCAGCTAAAGGCTTGCAGTAAAAAAGGCAACGGGCGACAGGCCTTCTGCACATTTTTTACTCCAATTTCTCTTTTATTCTTCTTCTTTTCCACGCCAATGTCAACTAAAATTATTAACTTTGGCTTACTTCATTTAATGCTTCCACAATCCCACTAATAAGGTTCCTTTTTGCATTTTTTTTTTCAACCAAATGCATATACACCATATTATACATCATAACTTACAATGAAAAGTGACAATACATATTTAATTGTTTTCTTTAATTTTACTCAAACCATTTATTCTCACCATCATTCATGTACAAATATGGTATATAGTACAAAAATTTTCGGGTTTTACAGTGGCTGTGGTGGCGCAACCGGTTGTTGCTGCGGAGCATACTAAGGTTGTGGCATAGGAGGAGGGATTTGTGTTTGTGCCTGAGCCTGAACTGGAGGCTGATTAAGGTTGCCTTTGAATTGTTGCGCTATAAAAGAGGTAAGATTTTGGACCGTCTGTTATAGTTCTCCCATAGTCCTCGATAGCTGACCCACTTCTGCGTTAGGGTTTGCGGCTTGAAAAGGCTGTAGTGGAGGTGGGGGTGTAAAAGACCTAGACCGCTCTGCAGGAAGAACTCGTCATGGTCTACCTCTCGGCCTCATTATAGCTTTACTTCGTGTCACATTAACAAATAGTTTAGTATAGTTCATACAGAAACTACAGTTCGAGAATAGACATAGGCACAGTATGCTAGGATGTAAGCTAACTCTATCGACCTACACAAATACGAACAAACCCGTTCTGATACCAACTTGTCTTGTCCTGTCCTTCTTAATATCTTACGGAAGCTAAAATTTGCGGGCAAAATTTTTTTTTCACTTCTTGTTTGTAGGTGACTGTGTAGGGCTACCCTTCGATTTTATGTGATCCTTTGATCACTAAGATCTCTTATTAACTTATTAACTCCATCAGTAGAAAATTTCTTGCCATTATATAGTGATATAATAAGATCATTTACATCAAACTTCTTAATATATTCAAGCATATCTACAAACATACGTAATATCAGCTCAACAAGTATAATAGTCATAATATCCCAACAATAATATAACCTAGCTTACATCCCAGACTCGTCACGTAAGTATATATACAGCCAAAAGATTATCAATACACTGTGCCATCATCTATCTATGTCTATACAATCTACTAGGAGCCATATACCTTACACTGTATAGGGGAAACCACTCTCGAAGAGCTTCTTCAGCCAAAATCAGCAGTGACAATATTGATTAATTTGAAATGGAGGGAAAGAATAGGAGAGTGAGTCGTAACTTAGTAAGTAACGATAATAAACAACTAAATCATACAAAGCATCTCTTACTGTGAAAACTAATTCAAATCACTTTCAAATATATCAAATCAATTATGCTGCATTAAGCTTAAGATACGATATGGAAATTCAATTACAAATCGTAGGCAAAACATAGAGTTCCATCAATAGACTAAAAGTCTTAATATCAAACCATGCAATGCAATCAATAAAACAAATCATGGTACCAAGAGAATCTGCATAGTATCAATCAAGGCTACTTAGAGCTAACACTATAATAATCTATGTTAGTTAGCCGTAGCAATCTCCTAGAAAGGGATGCTGCCCATGCATAGACCAATCCACCCTGGTTCATTGCGCATATGACACCGAGACATGTCCAAACGTAGTATATGGGACAAGCCGATCGTTTCCGAGACTAATGCTCGAGAAACTGTGCTCTAAGTCAATCATTAACGCCTACACATTTCTCTAGATACGATGCCTTAAGGTTTCAATACCCCGGGTCTAAAACAGAACTCTAGTAATTGTAGACACCCCATTTTGTCCTGGGTCTTTTAACGTCATTAGGCCTATTGGGTTTGATAATTAGGAGATGAATCTAATTTTTTGTATTACTATCCTGTCTATTATTAAAAAAAATATAATAAAAAAAATAAAAATGAAAATAAAATAAAAAAAACAAAAAAATTAACAAAAATAAAGTGATCAAAGAAGGGAAACTCCAAAAAAAAAATCAAGATCTCAATATAGGGCAAGTCAATAAGAAATCAATGAAATGAATTTGGGTAGTATCAAATCTGAAAATTAAAGATAAATCATGAGAATCAAAACCAAGGTTAAGTAGAAGGAAAATCAACAAAAAATTTTTAAAAGAAGGATTTGATGGAAGGTTTTGGAAATTCAATTAAACAAGTCAACTCTAAGATTATGCAAAATTGAAAATCAACACTTAAATCATGGGATTTGATGCACAGCATTCAAACATTCTCCCAAAAATAACAAAGAGGTGAGTCTATAAATTGAGAAGAAAAACAAAGAGCAAGAGAGGGAGGAACTAGGGTTTTGAAAGGAAAAAGGGAGGAGAACTAGGGTTTTGAAAAGAGGATAAAAGGGGGAGGCTGGCTAGGTTTTAGAGGAAGGAGAGATACGGGTAAAAAGAAAAAGCAAAAAAGAAAGGGGAGAAAGCTTTCTGGGAGGGGCTAGTCGCTAGGGAGAAGAAAACCCTAAAAAAAAACAAAGAAAAAAAAAGAAAAAACCCTAAAGAGTTTTGCTACTTTTTTCCACTGGAACGACTGCTGCATCGTTAGACCATCTTTTGCTCTGTACGGGTGCCATTACCTCTACTAATCCAACACCGTTTCCCCTTGTATCCATCGTTCACGTCTCTGCTGTGCGTCCTTGTTGCTGTCACTTGCTCCCTGTATTTGCTTACCCTTGTTGCCCAGATCACCACACCTCCTTGCACACTCCAGTGTTTTCGTCACACCCCGTTCCACCCTGCTTTGCGCCTTGCTTATCCATCCGGTCTGCTAACAACTACGTCAGTTGTTGTTCGGCGTGCATCATCTGCCATTTGCACCTGTTTGAGGAAGTGGCTTCTCACCTGACCGCGCCATCTTCCCTACTACTTGGCCTGCGTATCACCGCATTAAACCCCTGCTAGTGACACTTTCCACTGCCACTCTCAAGCACCAAACCACTGCTACGTGCACTATTGTCCCGATTTGGCTTGCTGCCCTTGCTACTCGATTGCTGTGCCTTCTTTCCTCGTGTCAAAGTCCCCGTTGCTGCTGCTTGCTGTCTGAGTTTGCCACCCCTTGCCTGCTACATTTGTTCCGCTAATTGCCAGCTCACCACACAAGTCTGTCCAATCCTATTTCTTGCTAATTTGCTACTGCTTGGAGACTCATCATAAGATGCCATTGCTACCACTGCTTGATTACGTTGTTTATTGTGGGAATAATAAAAGAGGTTGAAAGAGACAACCAAGTGATTCTTCTTTCCAGGTTTTCTATAACTTGATGTATTAATTGTTTTATCATGTGATTGACCTATGATTGATATAATCATATAATAGGATAATACTCGATTGATATATGTTAATAACTTAGTTTAATATTAATTTAATAGCTGGATAATTTAATCCGTTAATAGTAAATAATAGGGATTTAACAATTGATAGGTATTTTGGTGCTATTTTGCATGTGGATTAACTTGAGAAGATTTTTAATAAAATTAGTAGTGTATTTCTTAAAATTAATTTTGCATGATTTAGTTTAGGAAAATAATTTAGCATGAAATAATTTGTTTAATTGAATGATTAAAGTGATATGATTTAAGTTAATTGACATGATAAAATAATTTGAGTGACAGTATTAATTTGACTTTGTATGACACAATTGCATGATGATATTTGATTTGATAATATGTAATTTGACTAACATAATTGCATGAGGTATTTATTATTATTATTATTATTTATTATTTTCTTTTTTTATTTTTTATTTTTATTTGTTTTGCATCAATAGTTCTTTTATAATATGATTTATTGAATAATATAATTTGGTATAGTGTATTAGGATAAAGGCCTAGATCTTCAACATAAAAAATAGTAAGTAAATTCAGGATTATTATTCAAAACTTATAATATTAAAATAAATTAAATAAAATTACAATAAGGGATAAATAAAAAGATGAGTTATTCCAACGATGGAACTCTTAAAGGGACTACGCTCAAGTGGTACTTTTAGGGATCTTGAGGTGAAAAAAATTCTATCCAAGGCCTCACCAGCTTAATGGAGGGTCTAAATAGGATTTTTGATAACAAATAATTCATATTCATTTTTAAAAAAATAAAATAAAATAAGTTTATCATAAAATAACAATAAAAATAATTATTTACAAAATTAAAAAAGATGTTAATGATTAGTAATAATATGATAAAAATAGTAATAGCAAACAATAAAATAACGAAGGAAATAAATAAAATAACTAGAGTTGGATATTAAAATAATAATGAAAATGAATATAATTTGCTTCGATGATGAAATATTAAGAGGATTGCGCTTAAGTAATTTTCTTAAAGATTTCTAGATGAGAAAGTTCTATTCAAGGCCTCACCAGCTTAATGGAAGGTCTAAATAGGGTCTTCAATAAAAAGTAATTTATATTTATTTTTTAAAATTAAAATATGAATAATTAGCAGATTTGTCATTGAATTAGAACAAGATTAATTAGAAACGATATTAATAATCCATGATAATATAATAGAAATAATAATGAGTCACAAAATAAGGAATGGAATAGAATAAAAATTAGATATGAAAATTATAATGAAGGTGAATACGAATTACTCCAATGATGAAATATCGAGAGGATTACGCATAAGTGATTTTCTTGAAATTTGCTAGGTGAGAAGATTATTTTCGAGGCCTCACCAGCTTAATGGATGGCCTAGAGATAGTTTTCGATAATAAGTGATTTTTATTCATCTTTTAAAAGTATAAAATAAGTTATTTGTATCTAAAAAATATTATTAAATTAAAATCAAAGTGGTGAATTAAGAAGATAAAAAAATTTCAATAATTCATGTTAACTAAAATAATAAAATAACAATAATAAATAGTAATAAAATTTGATGAAATAATAAAAGGATAATAATAAATAGGAGTTATTGAGAATAAATATTGATTGTTCCTATGAGGAGATTCCAAGTAGGGTTATGCTTAAGTAACGCTTTGGAAATCTTTAGGTAAGAAAATTTCTTTTGGATCTCACCAGCTTAATGGAAGATGTAAAAGGAATTTTTAATAAAAATAATTCATATTCATTTTTGCATAAAAATAAACAAATAAAATTAAGAATTAATAAATAATAGAATGGTAAGAATAAGTTGGGTAGAAGGAGTCAAAGTTAGGAATTTCTCATAAAATATTAAAATGAATCCGACGACGGAGCCTCTTCAAGCAAGTCGCATAGTACTACTTGAATACTCCTGAGGTGAGAAAGATTTTTGAGTTGTCCCACCAGCTTAATGGAGGACACTTACAAATATTTTTCAATAATAATTATATCGAGATTAAAGATCAACATAAGCAAATTTAGCAAATGACCTAAAACTAAGTGGTACCATTTTAGGATGGGCGTTGTGAGGGTGCTAATCCTTCCTCACACGTAACCGTACTCCCGAACCCTAGTATCTGTGAATGCAGACCAAGCCTTATCCTTAGTTTGAATAGGTGACCAATCACACCTAGGTAGAATGGTTGGTGGCGACTCCATAGATTTTGTGTCTGGCTGTTAGGTTTTCTCCGAAACTTAATACGTTATGACAGTTTGGCGACTCCGCTGGGGACCTTAGAGGGTCAAGCCAACAATTGGTTTTAGGTTATCTTAGATTCATCTTAAGAGTGTTAAATTATATAAAAGAAAAAAAAATTAATAATTACATGTTCCTTCAACACACACTTCACGCACATTTACATACATCAGCCCTCTTCCCGGCTTTATCCTTTCTTAGGAGGGAGTAGAGTACTTACGCTCTCGTGAGGTAATACCTCCGCAATGGCTAGCGAAATACTCCCACTCAATTTGAACCTTTCCGTTTGTAGCCTATGATGGGTGAGGATTGGGTGCCTTACTAGTCCATGTGGACGACAGTGAGGAGCAATATGGGAACTTTTAGAAGGTCGAATTATCCAAACCAAGCATATAAAGAAATCTAAGAGGCCAACTTAAGTTAGAGCCATGCTAGCTCATTATGTAGAGATAACCAAGGACCAGGACACATGAAGGAAAATTTCTTCTTTTGATTTTGTGATGCTTAACATGTCAATTTGAACATTGCACCTATGCATCTAGACATTTTTTTGTCATACATAAATTGAGCATGCATCTCATGCATAGGTTTGTAATTGCATATCATGGCATCTTGACTTAGATTATGGCAACAAAGGTGAGAAGATAGCTCGGCCATCAAAATTGCCAGTCACCCACATGATACTTGTTTGAAAACAAGAATAATGGAGAATGAGCAATTGGCACGAATTGATGGAATCGAAAAGGTGCAACAAGAGATTGTCAGGGCCCAAGAAGAGTCTGAGGAACAAATGGCCAAGATGACGGAGATGATGATGACCTTGGCAAAAGGGAAGGGAGTTGATGAAGACACTAACATTAGAGTGGAACCCCAAATGGAGGACCCCATCAAGCAAGAGAAGCTTAGGAGGGAAGCGATTGAACTAGGCTCTCATAAGGGGATGCATCATATGTGTGATATGTTAGAAGAGAGACTAAGGGCTATCGAAAGGAGCACTATTTATGGAAACATTGATGTGGAGAAATTGAGTTTGGTTCCTGATTTGGTGTTACCCGTGAAATTCAAAGTCCCAACTTTGAAAAATATGATGGAACTAAATGCCCATTAGCCCATATTACAATGTTTTGTCGGAAAATGGCAGGGCATACTCATAATGAAAAGTTGCTCATTCACTGTTTTCAAGATAGCCTTACTGGGTCCGCAGCAAGGTGGTATGTCCAATTAGATAGAGAACGCATCCATTCATGGAAGGATCTTGCGAGGGCCTTCATAGTTCAATATCAACATGCAAAGGATATGGCACCAGATCGATTGTTCTTACAGAATTTGGAAAAGAGGGCTACTGAAAGCTTTAGAGAATACGCTCAGAGATGGTGAGACATTGCTGCTCAGGTTCAACCTCCCCTTACGGAGAAAGAGACGACAATTCTGTTTGTCAATACACTTAAGGCTCCATACTACGAGAGAATGATTGGAAATGTCACCAAAAACTTTGCAGATATGGTACTCTCGGGTGAGATGATTGAATATGCTATAAAAAGTGGGAAGATCGAATGGGCAAATACAATGACAGGTGCAACATTCAATAAAGAAAGTCAAGATGTTCAAGCTGTGACTAATGAAAAGTAGTATGAAAGTTATACCCCATATCACCCATACCCCATGCAAGAAACCCACCACTTTTGTCCACATCCTTACCAGTCAATTCCTCAAAATGGTTTTCAGCCTAACTTTTGTCCTCAATCACTCTCCGCCACACCAAACAATCCAAGAAGGCCAAGAAACGGTGTGGAGAGGTTGCCAATTCCAATTTCTAAACTATTGCCTTTGCTAATAAAGAACCAGTATCTGGTGCCTACGCCTTTGAAAACAGCTCCAAACCCAGCAGCAAGGAGTTATGAACCAAATAGCAAATGTGAATATCACATGGGGGCAATTGGGCATTCAACAGAAAAGTGCAGGCAATTGAAGGAAAAGGTTGAAGAACTCATCAACAGTGGTGCCTTGACTCAAGAGCTTATTGAACAATGGAAGTTTGCTTCTCCATAAGCCAAGTTTCCTATGTGTGATTTGTGGATGTGAGATGTTCTCAAGATTCTTGAAATCTGCATCAAGTTGTTTTGAAAGCTTTCCATATTTTTCCTTTCCAAGTAGATGAAATAAAATAATTTTGAAAACATTGGTGATTGTTATTGAGAAATTACATTTCCAGTATACTTTCCAATTGAGTGAAAACTTGGAATCCATAAAGACACACAAGCTTGAAATTCGTTCATTTTTGCTTACCATGGTGAACTTTTGAAGTCAATGATCTTCGTTAAGGCAATGAGCAATGAAATGATTGATGAATTTACAAAACTTTTGAATTGTTTTGAAAGACCAATTCATGAAGCATTCTCTTAAGGACTTTGTTTTTTGGAAATTTGATAGATGTTAAGGCCAAGCTAAGAGTCCCAAACACGTCAACCCAAATTTCTTTCTCATAACTTGAACTTTCTGACTCAAACCATCTGTTGCTATATCTTGAGGCAAAATGATTAAAAGAGCCAAGCTTTTGATAACCTCAACATCTTTTAATGGCCATCCTTAATTTGATTGATATCCTTTTTCCTATTTTAAACCATGATAATGAAAATTGTTGCATAAGGCCTTCATAAAGTTGAGTTGATACATTCTGGGCATGAGTTGTGAAAAAAAAAGAAGTGAAAAAAAAGGAAGTAAAAAAAAAAGAAGAAAAGAAAAAAATTGATTGTGAAACCATGCATGAGGGATATTCAAATGATTTCAAAAGCAAAATAAAATTTTCATCTTAAGGATTGGTTTTCAATAGAAGTGTCAATATTTGATATGACAAATGGCCATCTTTCATATTCCTATTACTGAAATAAAATCATCCATTTGTTACCCCTTTTGAGCCTATTGATTTCTTTTTAAATGAACCTCGACCAAGGATCACCCTCCACATTGGAGAGGCAAATACATCAGAGGAGTTTTAGAAGCATTGGTGTTTGATCTTATGTCAAATGCAAGAAAATGATGCCCTATGTTAAGGGGCAAATGTGAGAAGAAGGATATGTGAAGATGGAAATCAATATGAAAAAACAAGAAAATGAAAAAAAAAATGAAAAAGGTAGATGTGAAAAAAAAGAAAAAAAGAAATGAACGAGAATAAAAGGTTAGAAAAGAAAAGAAAAATGCTTCGAAGAGTGGGAAGGACAGATGTTCACAATCGAAGAAATGATCCTTGGTTTGATAAACCTTGAAAACACTTTTTGGGCCTATTTATCCATTCTTTGAAAACCCTAAACCTTGGCCTATGGTACGTGCTTAAAAGTCCATTTTGATCAAATAAAGATGCTTGTATTGAACAGCTTTTTCTTTGAGAAACCATCATCATTATTTAGTTTGGAATGAAATTTGAATTCTCAAATGCATGGTAGAATAATCAACAAAAAAAAAAGGAGGAGGACAAAAAAGAAGAATGAAGCTCTAGGGTGAAAACCCATGAAAGGGCAGTCTAGAGCAAATTTGAAATAACTCAAAGCCATTGTTTGTGACTATGCTAAGGCAATAACAAGAAAGAAGAAAAACCAGAGGAGTGATACTTTCAATCAAGACCTTTTGAGAAATTCAAAAACCATCACCTTGAAAATTTGATTTGAGATTTGAATCCTTGCCCAGAAATTTAAGCCATCACAGCTAGTCTTGACATTTGTTAAAGTTCACATATCAACAAATTAAGAGAATGCTAAAATGGATTGTGTTCGGTAAAAGTTACTTTTACAAAAGGAATTTTGATTTTCAAGGAATTTGTTTCATTTGTGAGCCAAGATGAAGAGACATTGATCAATAGAACCTTTCTTGATAACCAAACATCCTTGATGCATCGAATCAGTACATTTATTCAGCTAGACCAAGTTGTGACTCATTCTATTTGTTCTCAATAGTAATCACCAATTTTTAAGAGATTTAAATGTCAAATGTTTTATCTTGGAAAATTATTATGTGGGGCAAATTTCTATTTTCAAAAAGAAACTTGAAGAAGTGAAAAATGAGAGTTTTGTGATTTTATGGGGGCAAGTTCTTTTTTTAAAGAACTCAAGTGTGGTGATGGTGTTTTTAAGACTATTCTTGGGGCAATCTTTGGTTGATTTGAGAGCATGAATTTTCTTGAAGATATGAGAAGTGGTGAAGTGTTCTTTTGAATAGTTTGGGATGATTTTGTGTTATGATTTGGATTGATGAATTTTAAGTTGATAAGAATTGTAGGGTAAGAAGAAAACTAAATGAATGATGATGATGGGGCAATGAGAAGACTGAATATGTGATGATTGCTAGATTTAAAGAAAGAAGAATTGTGGGGGAAGAAGAAGATTGAATGAACGATAATGATGGGGCAAATGATTTTAGGATTGCTAAATTTGAAGAAAAAAGATTGACGAGGCATTGAAAGATTGAATGATAAGGCAAAGAGAAGATTAAAGGATGACAAATTTTTGAAGAGAGGAATATGGTAGATTGATGATGTGATTTGGTAAGACATTGTTTATCATTTGCATTGCATTCATGACATGCATGACATTTCATTATATGCATTTTTACACTAAAAAAGAAAAAAAATTGAATTGTTTGTTAAGACAATAGGATAAAAAGTTTTGAAAGATTAGATGACAAAAGTTTTGAAAAATTTTATTAAAAAAAAAG
Organism: Heritiera littoralis; assembly: GCA_031772115.1. NCBI lineage: Eukaryota > Viridiplantae > Streptophyta > Magnoliopsida > Malvales > Malvaceae > Heritiera > Heritiera littoralis. The sequence continues at coordinate 50,398 of JAPDPK010000144.1, read as the reverse complement.
AAGAAAAAGAAAATCAGAAAATGTGAGAAGGATTAGGAATAAGATGTGACGAAAAAGGCATGAAGTTTTGAAACAAAAATGTTAAAAATTTGGAAAGGAAGAGGAAACTAAAAAGATATGGTTATGATGGGATAATGAAAAAGGGATTGAAAGATGGGATGAGATGAAAAAATGTGATAGAAAATAACAAAAAGAAGAAACTGGAATGATAAGATGATCTAGAAGATAGAATTGAAATGATGAGATAAGATCAAAACCTCCGGGTACAATCTGTAAGACCTCCGGGCATGATTCATTAAAGCCTCTGGGTACAATCTGTAAGACCTCCGGGCTTGATTCATTAAAACCTCCGGGTACAATCTGTAAGACCTCCGAGCTTGATTCATTAAAGCCTCCGAGTACAATCTGTAAGACCTCCGGGCTTGATTCATTAAAACCTCCGGGAACAATCTGTAAGACCTCAGGGCTTTGATTCATTAAAACCTCCGGGTACAATTTGTAAGACCTCCGGGCATGATTCACTAAAACCTCTGGGTACAATCTATAAGACCTCCGAGCATGATTCATTAAAACCTTCGGGTACAATCTGTAAGACCTCCGGGCATGATTCACCAAAACCTCTGGGTACAATCTGTAAGACCTCCGGGCTTGATTCATTAAAACCTCCGGGAACAATTTGTAAGACCTCCGGGCTTGATTCATTAAAACCTCCGGGTACAATCTGTAAGACCTCCGGGCATGATTCACAAAAAACCTCTGGGCACAATCTGTAAGACCTCCGGGCATGATTCATTAAAACCTCCGGGAACAATCTGTAAGACCTCCGGGCTTGATTCATTAAAACCTCCGGGTACAATCTGTAAGACCTCCGGGCATGATTCACTAAAACCTCCGGGTACAATCTATAAGACCTCCGGGCATGATTCACTAAAACCTCCGGGTACAATCTGTAAGACCTCCGGGCATGATTCACTAAAACCTCCGGGTACAATCTGTAAGACCTCCGGGCATGATTCACTAAAACCTCCGGGTACAATCTGTAAGACCTCCGGGCATGATTCACTAAAACCTCCGGGTACAATCTGTAAGACCTCCGGGCATGATTCACTAAAACCTCCGGGTACAATCTGTAAGACCTCCGGGCATGATTCATTAAAACCTCCGGGTACAATCTGTAAGACCTCCGGGCATGATTCACTAAAACCTCTGGGTACAATCTATAAGACCTCCGGGCATGATTCATCAGAACCTCTAGGTACAACCTGTAAGACCTCCGGGCATGATTCACTAAAACCTCCGGGTACAATCTATAAGACCTCCGGGCATGATTCACTAAAACCTCCAGGTACAATCTGTAAGACCTCCGGGCATGATTCATTAAAACCTCCGGGTACAATCTGTAAGACCTCCGGGCATGATTCACTAAAACCTCCGGGTACAATCTATAAGACCTCTGGGCATGATTCATTAAAACCTCCGGGTACAATCTGTAAGACCTCCGGGCATGATTCACTAAAACCTCTGGGTACAATCTATAAGACCTCCGGGCATGATTCATCAGAACCTCTAGGTACAACCTGTAAGACCTCTGGGCATGATTCACTAAAACCTCTGGGTACAATCTATAAGACCTCCGGGCATGATTCATCAGAACCTCCAGGTACAACCTGTAAGACCTCCGGGCATGATTCATCAAAACCTCCAGGTACAACCTGTAAGACCTCTGGGCATGATTCATTAGAACCTCCTGGTACAATCTGTAAGACCTCCGGGCATGATTCATTAGAACCTTCAGGTACAATCCGTAAAACCTTCGAGCATAATTGAACACATTTAAATGAGCAAATTTAAAGTTTCAGGGTCTTCCTAGTCGAAGGAGCATTTTAGAGAAATTTCAAAGTTCAGGGCCTTCCTAGTCGAAGGAGCACTTTCAGATGAGAAAAGTTTTAAAGTTTCAGGGCCTCCCTGGTCGGAGGAGCATTTTCATGATGAAAACCAATTTTTTTAGAATAAGTAAATATCCAAAAAAAAAAGAAAAAAGAAGAAAGAAAAAATTTTTTGAAAAAAAAAAGAAAAAAAAATAATAAAATGGATGCGGACAAAATGGATGTCTATGTCTTTGCACAATTACTATTTCATAGCAAATGTACAAAGAGGGGCAACTGTAGACACCCCATTTTGTCCGGGGTCTTTTAATGTTATTAGGCCTATTGGGTTTGATAATTAGGAGATGAATCTAATTTTTTGTATTACTATCTTGTCTATTATTAAAAAAAATATATAATAAAAAAAATAAAAATGAAAAGAAAATAAAAAAACAAAAAAATTAACAAAAATAAAGTGATCAAAGAAGGGAAACTCCAAAAAAAAAATCAAGATCTCAATATAGGACAAGTCAATAAGAAATCAATGAAATGAATTTGGGTAGTATCAAATCTGAAAATTAAAGATAAATCATGAGAATTAAAACCAAGGTTAAGTAGAAGGAAAATCAACAAAAAATTTTTAAAAGAAGGATTTGATGGAAGGTTTTGGAAATTCAATTAAACAAGTCAACTCCAAGATTATGCAAAATTGAAAATCAACACTTAAATCATAGGATTTGATACACAGCATTCAAGCATTCTCCCAAAAATAACAAAGAGGTGAGTCTATAAATTGAGAAGAAAAACAAAGAGCAAGAGAGGGAGGAACTAGGGTTTTGAAAGGAAAAAGGGAGGAGAACTAGGGTTTTGAAAAGAGGATAAAAGGGGGAGGCCTGCTAGGTTTTAGAGGAAGGAGAGATACGGGTAAAAAGAAAAAGCAAAAAAGAAAGGGGAGAAAGCTTTCTGGGGGGGGGGGCTAGCCGCTAGGGAGAAGAAAACCCTAAAAAAAACCAAAGAAAAAAAAAAGAAAAAACCCTAAAGAGTTTTGCTACTTTTTTCCACTGGAACGACTGCTGCATCGTTAGACCATCTTTTGCTCTGTACGGGTGCCATTACCTCTACTAATCCAACACCGTTTCCCCTTGTATCCATCGTTCACGTCTTTGCTGTGTGTCCTTGTTGCTGTCACTTGCTACCTGTATTTGCTTACCCTTGTTGCCCAGATCACCACACCTCCTTGCACACTCCAGTGTTTCAGTCACACCCCGTTCCACCCTGCTTTGCGCCTTGCTTATCCATCCGGTCTGCTAACAACTACGTCAGTTGTTGTTTGGCGTGCATCATCTGCCATTTGCTCCTGTTTGAGGAAGTGGCTTCTCACCTGACCGCGCCATCTTCCCTGCTACCTGGCCTGTGTATCACCGCATCAAACCCCTACTAGTGACACTTTCCACTGCCACTCTCAAGCACCAAACCACTACTACGTGCACTATTGTCCCGATTTGGCCTGCTGCCCTTGCTACTCGATTGCTGTGCCTTCTTTCCTCGTGTCAAAATCCCCGATGCTGCTGCTTGCTGTCTGAGTTTGCCACCCCTTGCCTGTTACATTTGTTCCGCTAATTGCCAGCTCACCACACAAGTCTGTCCAATCCTATTTCTTGCTAATTTGCTACTGCTTGGAAACTCATCATAAGATGCCATTGCTACCACTGCTTGATTACGTTGTTTATTGTGGGAATAATAAAAGAGGTTGAAAGAGACAACCAAGTGATTCTTCTTTCCAGGTTTTCTATAACTTGATGTATTAATTGTTTTATCATGTGATTGACCTATGATTGATATAATCATATAATCGGATAATACTCGATTGATATATGTTAATAACTTAGTTTAATATTAATTTAATAGCTGGATAATTTAATCCGTTAATAGTAAATAATAGGGATTTAACAATTGATAGGTATTTTGGTGCTATTTTGCATGTGGATTAACTTGAGAAGATTTTTAATAAAATTAGTAGTGTATTTCTTAAAATTAATTTTGCATGATTTAGTTTAGGAAAATAATTTAGCATGAAATAATTTGTTTGATTGAATGATTAAAGTGATATGATTTAAGTTAATTGGCATGATAAAATAATTTGAGTGACAGTATTAATTCGACTTTGTATGACACAATTGCATGATGATATTTGATTTGATAATATGTAATTTGACTAACATAATTGCATGAGGTATTTTTTATTATTATTATTATTATTTATTATTTTCTTTTTTTATTTTTTATTTTTATTTTTTTTGCATGAATAGTTCTTTTATAATATGATTTATTGAATAATATAATTTGGTATAGTGTATTAGGATAAAGGCCTAGATCTTCAACATAAAAAATAGTAAGTAAATTCAGGATTATTATTCAAAACTTATAATATTAAAATAAATTAAATAAAATTACAATAAGGGATAAATAAAAAGATGAGTTATTACGACGATGGAACTCTTAAAGGGACTACGTTCAAGTGGTACTTTTAGGGATCTTGAGGTGAAAAAAATTCTATCCAAGGCCTCACCAGCTTAATGGAGGGTCTAAATAGGATTTTTGATAACAAATAATTCATATTCATTTTTAAAAAAATAAAATAAAATAAGTTTATCATAAAATAACAATAAAAATAATTATTTACAAAATTACAAAAGATGTTAATGATTAGTAATAATATGATAAAAATAGTAATAGCAAACAATAAAATAACGAAGGAAATAAATAAAATAACTAGAGTTGGATATTAAAATAATAATGAAAATGAATATAATTTGCTTCGATGATGAAATATTAAGAGGATTGCGCTTAAGTAATTTTCTTAAAGATTTCTAGATGAGAAAGTTCTATTCAAGGCCTCACCAGCTTAATGGAAGGTCTAAATAGGGTCTTCAATAAAAAGTAATTTATATTCATTTTTTTAAAATTAAAATATGAATAATTAGCATATTTGTCATTGAATTAGAACAAGATTAATTAGAAACGATATTAATAATCCATGATAATATAATAGAAATAATAATGAGTCACAAAATAAGGAATGGAATAGAATAAAAATTAGATATAAAAATTATAATGAAGGTGAATACGAATTACTCCAATGATGAAATATCGAGAGGATTACGCATAAGTGATTTTCTTGAAATTTTCTAGGTGAGAAGATTATTTTCGAGGCCTCACCAGCTTAATGGATGGCCTAGAGATAGTTTTCGATAATAAGTGATTTTTATTCATCTTTTAAAAGTATAAAATAAGTTATTTGTATCTAAAAAATATTATTAAATTAAAATCAAAGTGGTGAATTAAGAAGATAAAAAAATTTCAATAATTCATGTTAACTAAAATAATAAAATAACAATAATAAATAGTAATAAAATTTGATGAAATAATAAAAGGATAATAATAAATAGGAGTTATTGAGAATAAATATTGATTGTTCCTATGAGGAGATTCCAAGTAGTGTTATGCTTAAGTAACGCTTTGGAAATCTTTAGGTAAGAAAATTTCTTTTGGGTCTCACCAGCTTAATGGAAGATGTAAAAGGAATTTTTAATAAAAATAATTCATATTCATTTTTGCATAAAAATAAACAAATAAAATTAAGAATTAATAAATAATAGAATGGTAAGAATAAGTTGGGTAGAAGGAGTCAAAGTTAGGAATTTCTCATAAAATATTAAAATGAATCCGACGACGGAGTCTCTTCAAGCAAGTCGCATAGTACTACTTGAATACTCCTGAGGTGAGAAAGATTTTTGAGTTATCCCACCAGCTTAATGGAGGACACTTACAAATATTTTTCAATAATAATTATATCGAGATTAAAGATCAACATAAGCAAATTTAGCAAATGACCTAAAACTAAGTGGTACCATTTTAGGATGGGCGTTGTGAGGGTGCTAATCCTTCCTCACACGTAACCGTACTCCCGAACCCTAGTATCTTTGAACGCAGACCAAGCCTTATCCTTAGTTTGAATAGGTGACCAATCACACCTAAGTAGAATGGTTGGTGGCGACTCCATAGATTTTGTGTCTGGCTGTTAGGTTTTCTCCGAAACTTAATACGTTACGACAGTAATCATTTACAAATCCTTCTTCCCTAACCTCATAGCAAATATCATAGTTCATAAAGAGGTAATTCCACAAACCAAGGCTCATAAGGCATTTAAGTTATTGATAAGGTTACAATTCAAATAATGAATTCATAATAAGTCAGAATTTAATTTAAACCTTTAAAACATTTAAAATATTTCTTGATTATATAGTACGTACAAAACAGTACCATACTTGCAAGCCTATTATCTGTTTGTAAGCAAATTCTAACAAATCAAGCCAACAGTCAAAGGAAGATATCTCATATGCAACATTTTATTTTGTTTCAATAGCCAAATCAAAATTTAAAGCATTAACAATTTGGATGGTAGGTAGTTGCTTAGGGTTACTTACAGTACTTCCTTAGCTTACAGATTCAATCCTCCTTAGCCTATCAAGTTCCACACAAGCTATATGAGCTCTTAGTCAATTTCAGTCCTTAGCATTACCCTCTACACAACACATGGTGGATTTGGTTACTCATTACCCCCAGTGACATGCTAGGATTAAGAGTTATAAAATTCAACAAGAAATGACACCAAGGAGTAATTCTGAATTATTCAAATATGAACTAGTTCTATTTGTTGCCTTTTTGCTCACTTGAGCCTCTCATAATCTACTTGATTCAATTTTTGCATTTTACGATTTCTGACCTTTAGTCATTGTGTTAGCCTTAACTGTAAATTTCAGAATCTAATCGCCAAGCCGTAAATTTTATGTTACTCCGAATTCAGTTCTCTATTTAGAAGTGTAAGGCTTACTTCCTAATTCATCCGGTGCTATTTCCAATAATTTTCCAACCTTCGGTTCAAATCTGGCACATCAAGCAAGATGGTTTCCTGATCTTTGTGTGTTAAAAATTATATTACTAATTATAGGGATATCCAATTTGTGCAAATCCAAAACCATATCAATCATGACTCATTTACCTTTTTGGAAATGTAAAGTTTGCAATCAAACTCAATTTGGATTATTTTCTAGGCATTTTTGAAGTTGACACTAGGTTGTTTGTACCCTGCAGTGAGTATCTTGCATGTATATATACATATCCTAGGTTACATAATTCCAAGTCCACAAATTCTAGAACTAGATGAAAGCTAACTCATTTCCCTATCTAGAAATGTAAGGTTCATGATTTGATTCTTCCTAGATCAACATCAGCAATTTGCCAAAGTTACACTATCTTCCAACAGTATTCAGGCACAATGTTACATTGACCTACTTGCACAAAATACTTCTTATTTAATTATAGGCACATCCAATTGGTTCAAACCCAGAACCATCACAATCCTAACCTAATTCAATTTAGGCTATTTTCTACAATTTTTCAAAGTCAGAACCTTAATTCACATTTCTAGACAGAGTACCCTACACTAATTTGTACATATCCCAAGTTATAGGAATCCAAATCAAGAAATTCCAAAACTGACTTTCTTCTAACTTAAAAAGCTATATACCATAATTTTTCCAGAATTTTTCTCCTTGTATAATAATTAAACTGAACGTTTTAATTACAACCCAAAACAGAACATAAATTTTAGATTTGAACATCAATCTGGAATTCAATTAATCCTTCATCCATACAACAGCCATTTGATTCAATTTATCATAATTTCATTTTCATACTTAATAAGTAAACATTGTAAGGTTAGAAGAATATCTCATTAGGTAAATTTCCAACAGCTCTTCTTTATTTCTCTAAAACAGTAGCTCTCATTCCAAACCTTGTCTTTGATTCCCTTCAAATCAGAACCTAGCCCCTTCTCCTCTCTTCGGTTAATGCTTCTCCTAACAGCATTGTCACATGCAAACTCATGAATTTGCAATCTAAGAGAGTTTATATAGCAGGAATTCAAAAGAAGTTATCTTTCTTACCTTGGTCTCTTGAAGTTCTCAAATCGCTCAAGCTGACCCTTCACTCTCGGTTTCACCCTTCTTCCTTTCTTGGATTCACCTCAAAGCCTACATGCATCCACATTTACCCCATCAAACATAGTATTCATGAGGTATAAACTTCCAAAATCGCAAAAAAATCATCTTCCTTGCCTAAAGCTCTTGGAACCGAATGAGCACCCTCTTGAATCCTTGGTCTTCCTCGATAAACACACAAGCAGTGGCTAAATCAAGATCCTCTTGATTTTCTTTTTTTGATTCCTAAGTTTTTCCTAAATTTTCCTCTCCATCGTGGCTGTTTAGACAGCTTTTTCCCAAGTCTATAAATGGTTGAACATAAAAGAAGGAAAAGGGTGAATAGTTCGGTTATACCCCTTGGCTAGTTCATTCATTTTTTTTAACACTGTTTGCTTTAATAAACCTGAAGTGAACCCACGTGTTTCAACCCTTGACTTTGTGTTACCAGCCCTTTAACTCTTGTAATATCAGCTTCTACAACCTAATTTGATATTAATGGATTAGTTGATAAATAATTATTGTTTCAAGCAAATAATAATATCTCCTAAACTAGCCTTTTTCTTTCAGACATAATTAGGACTATGTTTATGTGTCCCCCACAATTTATTGTCTTTATAAATTTAATTTCCATGTCTTATATATATATATATATATATATATATATATATATATATATATATTTGATTCCCTTATAGTATATCTTAATTACTTAATTAATTTCCTACTTTATATCTTAATACATACATACATACATATATATATATATATATATATATATATATATATCCACCATAATTTCCACTATTCTTAAGTAATAAATATTCCATGATCACCTCTGTTTATAATATTGCCAATTATTAAAACTACTTAAGAATCTTCTTTTTCCATATTCTTCCACTAACTCTTTAATTCAGAATTTAAAACCTAAATAGTCTTTCAATTGGAAATTACTTTTTTTTTTGAAAATTCGATTTCACTAATTTTTGACCCAGATGACCAGGACATTCTCAGCTTCAACAATATGTCCATAATTCCAAAAATAACCTCAAATTAGTTAAAATTCACTTTAGTACACTTACGATTGGTATCGCAAATAAGGGTTATCACAATTTAAATATTTTAAAAATCAATATTTTCTTTTAAATTTCTACACTCCATAGCTTATGTCGAATATTAGAAAATCGGGGTCCTCACAACATGCGATCCCTTTACTTGTTGGTAATATATTTGTTGAATGTATGTATTTTAAGTTGTTGATAATTAAAAGAGCTCTGGCCTCAGTTTGGAATATTAAAACACAACATAGGTTTTGAAGAATGAATTGGACATCTATATGATAGCATAATTTTCTATTGAGCATGGACTTCATTGTCTTTGATGGCTTCCATAAATGATTTTGTTGCAATCATATATATGGTTTGGAATATAAATCAATTCTTATGGTGATGATTTCCTGTTAGGTTGTTGCTTTTTGCATCTAACTACAGCATGCAAATCTAGACAAATCTAACTCCTTACCATCAGTGATAAGCCCTAAGAAAGTAAAAAAGAAACTAAAAGTTTTGATTTCGCTCTTCATTTCTTTCTAATTTGTTCTTTTTTAAGGTATCAATATAGTTTCATATTAAAAAGAATATTTTCTTAAGATTTTAAAAGAATTACTATTTTGTGATTTCATCAAACTTCGTAATTCATAATTGATATTGATCAGTTATATGCTTCAATAATATCTTGTCATATACGATAAGACTACTTCCAAAAACCTTTATTTCTATTATTGCTCATTTATATTACTTATCATTTATATTATCAATTAATGGTAAGAATTTACATGTGTAATATCATGATTTACATCATATAGAATCTCTTATGATGCTAAAACACATGAAACTAATCAAATCTATTGTAATTATTTGCCATTTATTTATTTATTAACTTATGTTGAATATCAATTCTTTTATCACCTTAGGCGCCTTAAAATTTATGTTAAAGTCCCTTAAAATTTGCAATTCATGGATATTTGCGAGCATGAAATGGCGATAACCATCCCTCTCTTTTGTTGTCTCTTGATGAGCTACATTCTATGACAAATATCATCCATAAAGGTAAAATATCTATATTTATCATCTCTGGGTTATTGTTATTTATTCTTAGTATCATGACAAAATGTGTTTATATCTTACATTATTTGCTAAGCTAGAACGCTTTGTCTTTTTAATGTTGCTTGTCTTGGCTATAATATACATGATCCTAAGTATGTAATCCACTATGTCCTATATATTAGCTAACATGCAGGTTCGTATAAGCCCTGCTCGTCAAGTACTCTATTATAAGGCTTGCTCACCAACGAGGGGCACTTCAAGGGCAACACAAATGAATTAATCAAAGAAGTCTTGTAAAAAGAATGAGAAAGAAAAAGGCCTAAAGCGAAAAGTGCACGAAGTAAGCAACGCATGGACTTGAAGCGAAAAGTGTGCGAGTAAGTCATACGTGTAGACAAAAGGTCCCTAAACAAAAAATGCCCGAGACGGGCAACAAAAAAGTCCTTAAGCAAAAAATGCACGAGACAGGCAACAAAAAGTCCCTAAGCGAAAAAAGCGCGAGATGGGCAACAAAACGTCCCTAAGTGAAAATACGTGAGACGGGCAACAAAAAAATCCCTAAGTGAAAAATGCACGAGGTAAGCTAAAAATCCCTAAGCAAAAAATGCGCAAGATGGGTAACACATGGGCTTGAAACAAAAAATGCGCGAGGTAAGCTATGAATAAAATAAAAGTCCCTAAGCAAAAGTTGCATGAGATGGGTAACACATGGGCTAGAAGCGAAAAATACGCAAGATAGGCAACACATGGGCTTGAAGCGAAAAAATGCGTGAGGTAAGCCACGAATAAAGTAAAGGGCTTAAAGCAAAAAATACGTGAGTAAGTTGCACATGAGAAATTTAATAGCTTGAAGCAAAAAATATGTAACATAAGCCACGAACGTGAAAGACAAGAAAGTGCACAGCTTAAAGCGAAAAGTACACGACGTAAGCCACTCATGTGAAATGTAAGGACTTGAAGCAAATGGTGTGTGAGATAAGTCTGATTGTTACGTAAGATGAGTTTAAATAAGTGCAAGGTAAATGTGTAGTCGCCGAAAAGTTCTTTATAAAAAGATTGAGCTCTTTCACAAAAGAACTGGGGAGCACTTACTACGTACATACATAGAGATTAGAGCATGAAAATAAAGCAAGAAAGTGGAATTTTTCATTCATTCAACTCTAGATTTGTATTACAATAAGTGTCTTTTAGATTAACCTTTGTAGCAAGAGGAGTATTGATACTAATAGGCATCTAGGCATGTATGTCCTAACACAATAATGTCAGGAGCTTAATCTTTAGAAAAGTTAGCTGTTGGATTATCCAAATCATCTCCATCCAAGCTTGTAAGAACCTCATCCACTTCGAGTCGACGAAAAGGCTCCTAATGGTCGGTGAGATCTAATAGATCTTTATAAGTGTCCATCTTCAAAAAAAGTTCCAAACCCTTAACATTTGGATCAAGATTTGACCAATTAGGAGCATGCGAGGCTAAGAGAAGGCTTTGGTGGCTCTGCAATCTTATAATTTCTCCTTATAGCTCTTGGTTTCAGTTGGCATACTCCACTTGAAGAACATTCAACTTAGTTGAAGTGGAGGAAAATGTATTCCAATAGTGCTATAGGTAATCTTGGCCCTTTTTTTTTAATCTCAAAATCATCTTTAAGATGAAGCAACTCTAGCTGCTCGAGTTCTTTGACGGCTTGCACCTTAAACACTAAGTGATGAGCATTAATAGGAATTGTTTGTTGCACGGCTTGCAAACAAGTAAAACGAGTTAGGAAACTTACAAGACATTCACATGAATGTGAAATAAAGGTTTTGAAACTTACACTCATCACTTCTGAAACAACCATGTCCGTTAAGAGGAGCGATCTGGGGAGCACAGGCATATCTCTCATTGACAGTTCCATGAATAGCTTCTTTCTATCTTTCATGAGGAGCTTGGATATATTGCACTCGGCTCGATTCTACCCGTATCACCTCTAATTCCTCTTGTTCATCAGAACCAATCGTTGGTGATTCACAAATAACAGACTTACTCCTCCTATGGTTAAGGGATCAAGAGGTGAATCCCTCAAAATGAGCATGAGAAGAGTATGAGCTCGAGTGTTTTCTGTAACCACTCCTTTGTAGTGAACTTGTTTTTTGAAAATGAGGAATTTCAGCTTGAGAGGTGGAGAAGTGCTCAATATCCTTCCTCTTGCAAAAAGCACACCTAACACTTTGGAGTAATAAACCCTCAGGCTCTAAAAGAGGACTTGTGGATTCATTAGAGTGTCTACCATGCCTCAACCAGCAGATAGGATGTTCTCTTGTGTGAAGAAAGCAAATAAACCAATTTGTTTTCCATAGCAAAACCAATCAATCTATTAATTGTACAATCTCTTTAAGAATGAGAAAATACGATCCTCAGAGGATCTCTTCCCATGAATGCCCCATTAGGTAAGGATACCTAAACCTTCTGGGATTTTAACAAAGAACTAAACAGATTCACATCTGTGAAGTTTGCTTTGAAGCTCCCTAAAATATCTATTTTGGAATCCTTTTTCAAAGGCGCTCTAGATAAAATAGAACATTGACTCAAAGAATCCATGGGCCTTGAAAAGGCACTTAACAAAAGAAGTAATTGCCCGATGTCATTCCTATTACAAATTATGATGAAGCCCACTAGTTGAGCCTACAGGTGAAGATGAAAGTCTCTTGCAATAATTCTAAAAAGGGAGTACCAAGAAAATCTGAAAAGTCTATGGACCTATAATGATTTTAATTAAAAAAAAAACCCTTCTATACTCTTCCACAAGGTATACTATGTGAAAGAGTGGGGAGTAATTGTTGAGGGTCAAACTAAAAGTCATTGGGCTTTGATATAAGTCAGGCTAAATAACATTGGGCATAATAGTAGTTTAAGCCCAAGTGGAAAGAGGACTCAGAAGGGCCATGAATGATCCATTAGGTTATCATTTAAGTTATAGGTCTTAATTGTAATTTGACAAATAACTCCTATAAATAGGTCCTAGGTATCATTTTCAAACCTACTCTCTATTGACTTATTGAAACCCTGCTTAAATCCTATCTGACTTAAGCATCGGAGTACACGCACAGAGAAAAGCTCTTACGCCCTCTAATAGTTTTCTTTCTTATAGAGTTCTTGGAGATAGGCTAGCACGAAGATCGAGATTATCACATTAGCAATAATTATTGTTGTATTTGGGTAACAATAGTTATCAACTACAAGATTGTCTTTCTCATATTCTTTGAACATATTGTCTTGCATCATATGTGTCCTAATAAAATTATGCACCGTACAACATGCAATGGCAATTAGATGTTGCATGCATAAACTATATGATAACATTCCTTTTAAAATTAGAAATCAAGCCTTCAGTACTCGAAAATATTGCAAAATACAATTATGCAAAAATGAGTTTCTACAATTGAAAATCTCTTCTGGGCCATATGATTGTCGTCCTCTTCCTCAATAATCTCTTAAATGATATATTTCACCATAATAAAGAGACAGGAAACCTGGCATATTTGTTTATCTAGAGTCTACAAGATAATATTTACCTAAACAAAAAAAATCTCCAAACAAAAACTAAAAGGTTTAAAAAAATGCTAGAAAGTAGGATTACCTTGTGAAGGCATTGGAAAACCATTTTCAAGATTAGATACACATAACAAAAACTCTAATATCATTTGCAATTCCTCCCATCCTACCATGACATAGGTAAATCATATCTCAAACGAACAAGCACACATAATATTCTGTGCTGGTTCCATTCTTCCCACGATAGGGTATTTGTCGTTTAGTAGGAACCCATGTAACTATGTGTGTTCTATCTATTGCACCAATGCAATTCTATTAAATATATATCACTAAATATGATATTTTTTTCTATTAATAAATAAGAAAAAGACAATTAATTATATTACCATAAGAAATGGATAATATCTTTGATCATGTTGAATCTGTGGAGGAATTGCATTGAACGATGGTGAAATTATGATTCCCTTTCCAAGAAAACACACAGCCTTTAACACATTTGTAAAGTGTCGAGAAATAGTTTCTCTAAAGTGTTAAAATCGTTCTGCAATAACTTTATTTCGTTCATTATGTGCCAAAGTAAATGAAATGATAGCAACATCTTCTTCTATTGTTAAGTACTTGGAGTTTTGTAATAATCTCGTTCTTTTAAAGTATCAAAAAAATCAATAAACATAGGTGGCTCCATTCGTAACTCATTAAAACATCTAACTTCCTTCTCATAAAGAATATCTATAGCATATGTGTAATATATTAATTGAGGAGGAATTGCATTGAACAATGGTGGAATTATGATCCCCTTTCCAAGACAACACACAGCCTTTAACACATTTGTAAAGTGTCGAGAAATAGTTTCTCTGAAGTGTTAAAATTGTTCCGCAATAACTTGATTTTGTTCATTATATGCCAAAGTAAATGAAAAGATAGCAACATCTTCTTTTATTGCTAAGTACTTGGAGTTTTGTAATAATCTCGTTCTTTTAAAGTATCAAAAAAATCCATAAACATAGGTGGCTCCATTCGTAACTCATTAAAACATTCTAACATCATTCCCATAAAGAATATCTATAACATATGTGTAATATATTAATTGAGATGTTATACAAGGTTTTTTAAGTAATTACCTATTATAATATTCTTCAATAACCATAATCAATAAAATATCTTCCACCTTATCTTCTTCAACATCACTGAGCACTTTGGCATCTTTCACACAACGATGCATGACATGGAGAGTCGTATCCTTAGGAGATTTAACACACATTCTCTTGACATTAGTCGGCTTCAACATTGAGTCAACCTGTTGAGTCGAACTCAGTTGTCCATGTGTCATCAGTTCCAGGTGGTGTACTTTCCTTTATGTCGATTCCACTCCAGGGACACTATCACCTCCAGAGTCTTATAGTTTCTTAGGATTCTACTATTGTTTTGGCACACATGGGTTTAAAACATTACTAAAACTTTATAATGTTTTCTTTTAGATTTAGCTTGTACATGATATTGTCACATTTGTGCCTTGTTTGATGCATCACAAAAGGAACTTATGTCTTCCATTATGGATCCACTATATCTTGATTGTAAGCATGCATTTAGTGAATCCCAATCATGCATGCAGTTCCTTATTGTGCATCCTTTTTGGCATATTGTTACTTTGAATTAATTCTCATTTTGCTATGACAAAAAATGAGAGAAATATGATTAATAAATCTAATTTATGCTCAATGAATAACATCATGTAAAATATAAGTGAGCGTTAGTGAACATATTTAGAGTAAATTTTACAAGTTATATTAAGTTAAATGATTATTTAATATGGGGGAGACTTTAAAATTATTATATATTAAGTTTTGTCATATAAAAAAAGAGGAGATTGTTAACTTTCAATTTTATAAGATTTTGATATGACTAATTAACTTAATTAATATTTTAAATACGTTATTTAGCAATTTTTTCACTTGGAATTAAGTGTTACATCATGGGAGAGCCACTTACATCATTAATGTGAGAATCGTTTATACTATACGGTACATGTGTAGATAATTAATAATTAATTAATTTTTGTATATTTTTGTAAATTTAAGTAAAAAAATAATATGGGCCCCACTTGGTTTATAGTGCCCAGATGTATATAAGACTGAAGAAAACAGTGTATGAAAGGTTTAATAATCATAATGTGAAAATTTTGAGATCACAATCCCTTATTTATATTATTTTGGGAAGTGCGGCAAACAAATTAGAAAATAAAGTTACGTCCCTAAGGTATTTTCGTAAATTGTGCCCACACTAAAATGAATTTGGATGTAGCAAAAATACCATGATATTCTATATGAAAAGGAGTTTAAGATAGTGTCAATAGATTTATCGAATCGGTGGCTAAATAAAAATTTTACGTAATTGACCCGATAGGGGTAATTTCGTAATTTCACATTATCTGTGAAACACGCATCGATGAAACCACCATGATTCATCAAAACACATTGAATATATATTTTTGGTGATGAAATCTGAATTTTTGGACTGCAATTACATAGTTATAAAAATTACGAAAGCATAAAGGCAAAATTGTTTGAAATTTTCATAATCAAGGGCCTTTTTGTAATTTTGCCCTCTTCTAGAATTCTCTTTATATTTCTTCCCATCAGTTACCGGCACTATTCACTCATCTTCCTCACCCCTCTCACGTCCTCCATGGGAGAAAGAAAGAAGAAAAGAAAAGAAAGCTTTCATACCTAGCCTAAATCACCTTATCTCATCAAATTGTCTTCACCAAAGTTACTTTACTCCTTGATCTCTATCTCTACCCATACCAAAATTACATTGAATAAGTGACAATACAAGGAGGAAAGAAGAGAAGAAGTTTCAGTCAAGGTATCTCTCTCTCTCCATACATTATGCTTTGTTTAATTTCAAAGGTGTGCTAAACATGTTTGTGACATTGGTTTGGATTAAATCAAGCTAAATCAAAATGTGCCATTAAAGGGGGTTTCAGCCAAGCCTGGGATCTCATGAATTCATGTGGTTTCTTGCATAATAATGGTGCTATATAATGTAATGAACATAGTTAAGCATAGATTAAGTGATGAATTGTTGAAATTCCTTGAATTATGCCACCATGTAGTTTTGGTCAACCTAAGGGGAGGTATTTTCATGGCTGCATTTGATGAGTTTAATATGCCAAAATAATGTAGAAATTATAAGGAGTCCACCGATGCAATCAGATTTAAATTCTGACTTAAAATGAAGAAGTTAGGTTTTACTACTAGTAGAAATTATACTAGTTTAATATTTTTAATATCCAATGTGGCTGCAATTACACATGAAAAGTAGCTTAAAAATAAGTGTTAAGTGAGCTAATATTTTTGGTGAATTTATCTGCAGCCCAGGAGAATTGGATATCGAGTTATGCTATCAAGAAGTTCGATATCACGAGACAGGTAAGGGATGAGTGTGTAGGTTGTAAGGATATTATGAATGCATGCTTTCAATGAAAATAATTTTATGAGAATATTTTGGAAGTGAAATGCCTTGAAAACTGTGCAAATTGTGGTCTTTGACTGGAATTGAACTGTGTTTAAAGTGCAGGAAGGTTAGGATTTAACTAGCTGATATTCTGCTGAAATTTCTAAAAATCATCTAAATATTCTCAAATAATTTTTAAGCATGAAAAATGTGAGATTCAATATTTAATTTGTGATTTATTAATTAAATTGCATTATTTTATTAATTATTAAAAAATAATATTTAAATATTCATGTTATTAGATTTTATTGATTAAACAGTACCAGCATGTTCTTCTAGTTTAATTACAGTGAAATAGAACATTTTCAAAAATGAAAACCGAAATGTGAATATTTTATGAAATTTCAATTATAAATTGTTTATGTGATTTTATTTATGATTTTATTATGGAAATTAAATATGATTTTATTTATGGAAATAAAATGATTTCCTTTATGAAGTTTAAAATGTGATTAAATTATTTTGAGACTGATAGGCCCCGTATCATACTTATGTGTTAATGTGTATCATCTATGTGAAGCAGTTGATACTAATCCTATCTTCAGCGTCCCGGTTGACACCTGATTAGTATATGACTGAGGACATTTATAGACTATGGCCATAGATCCCATGTGATTATTATTACACCCTACGAGGATTATAGCATGATATACTTTGGGCAATGCCTAGTCTCTACAAACTGTTATTCTTATTGAAGTGAAACTATTTACTGTTACTGAAGTGTTTATTGTTACTAAATTGTTCACAGTTATTGAATGTGTTCACTGTTACTTAAATTGTTTACTGTTATCGAAAATAGTTTTATTGACATTAAATTGTTTACAAAATCATGTAGGCTGTGGGGGCCACCTCTTGAGTCCTACCGAAACAAAGTGCGACACAGTTGTTACATTTTTAATATCATTATATTCTCAGATAAAAATGTTTTGCTATTGTTATTTTTGAAGTGATAGTGTTTACCGCTACTAAATTGTAACTGTTACCTTACTGTTTTACTGAACTATTGCTGGTACTCAAGCTGTTTACTGTTACTGAACTGTGATTGAACTGTTACTGTTTACTGAAAACTGTTACGGTTTACTGAACTGTTACAACTGAATGTGTTTACCAAAATAATTGTTAAAGTGAAACTGTTCACTGAACTGTTTACTCACTGTTTTACTGAAGTGTTTACTGTATTAATACTGTTCCACTGATTTCCATACTATCATTGTACTGTTACTATTGCTCACTTAACTATTTACCGTACTGTTATTGTTACTGTTTACTGTCATGTGTTTTAAGTAATAATGAAGTGTTTGCTAAATGGTTTTCTTACCATTTATTCGTTTAGAATATATTAAATTGTTTTTATATCAACAATTTAACAATTACTCCCTATAGTCGCTATTGGGTTTCCGAGACACGACAGGTATTTCAAAATATGTTCCATACTCCATCCGGTTGCCTGGCTGATTATAGTATCCATCCTTTTACTACCCTTAGTGTACTGTTAGGAAAATTAAACGCTTTTTATGCATATAGATTTCATAGTATCAAGACTTACATACGAGTCTCTTATTGAGCACATTTCGCTTACCACTTATTTTTCCACTTCACAGATTATATTAAATGGTTAATTGGTATATCGTTTTGGGGATTGGCTGCGCTTTGGTTATCCCGTAGCAGTTTATAGTGGTTCTTGGAGGTATTGTGTTTACATTTGTATGTTCAGACATTTATTATATAGTACTACTTGTAAATTTAAAGCCTTAGGGGATGTAAACTGATTTATACCATTGTAAAAATTAATTATTTATATGAATAAAATATTGTGTAAAGTGTTTAACTATTTTAAGTGGATAATGTTAAAGGCATCATAGACAGTCCAACCAATGACTGTATATGTGTGATATGTGATAAATGTGATAATTACTGTATATAACAGACTGTTACACATCAAATCTAGAAATATTGCTAAAAAATGATGGAAAATGGTTAATTCTAAAATCTGCATATTCTTGAATTATAAACATAGTAGTTGCATGTTTGTAGGACTTAAGTTTATCTTAGTGAAGTATTTGCTTGATTACAATTGCTCAAATTGCACAAATTATGACCAAGGTATTGATACCCCTATCAAAAGTATCAATACCATTAGTTTGAAACTAATTATGCTAAAAGATAAGGTATCGATACCCTTATTATTACCCTTGGACAATAGCTGATGCTCTGTTTTGGTATCGATATCCTAGAGTTTAGGTATTGATACCCTCTAACATTTGAATTAACTGTATGTAGGAGGTATTGATACCCTTGGTAAAGGTATTGAAACCTTAGGTACTAAAACACAAAAACCTTTCACAAGGTATCGATAGTCTGGGCTTTGGAAGCAACCAACGGTCGAATTTTTTTGAGTTTCAACAGGAGGAAAAACATTAAATACACACCAAACATAAAAATCAAAGAAGAGTATAAAAGTAAACATTTAAAGCTTCAAGATTAAGAGAAATCAATTCTAACAACCTCCAAACAAGAGCATTAAAGACTTCAAATAAAAATTCTTAAACTAAATTTTCTTGTATTCATCCTTTTCCTCATTTGTATTATTCTTAAGCTTGAAATTCTGTAAACACCAACCTATTAGAGGCATTTATTGTTTACAAAAACACTTACCCAACTTCAAATATTGTGCACAAGGGGAGAGCTACCCTTGAGAGCTTAAGTTTGTTAGTATTTAGGTTGTCACACTAGTGTGGGAAAAACAAAAGGTTTCTACCTAAGCCTAGTAAAAGGTAGGGTAAGAGGTTACACTTAAGCCTTGAAAAGGTGTGTACAACTCATCACTCGGAATAGTGGGTTGGAACTCTTTGATGAAAAGCTCAAGGGAAAGGATGTAGGCTTGAGGATAGTCAAACCTCTATAAATCTCTGTTCACAATTCTTTTTCCCTTAAACTCCTTTACTTAAAGTTATTTATGTATACATTGCTTGAGTTGGAATCGTTAATTGAGTGGTTTGAATTAGAAAATTAGTAAAATTAGAAAGAAAATCGACTTACTCCCTCTTGGTTTGAGCCAGCCACATGATTTCTACACAAAATTTCATAATTAAGTTCGAACTAAAAATATACTAGTGTGGTTAAAATTCGGTTCTCTTAAATTTGAAAAGTCATATCAAAATCTTAAGGCATCATTCAATATTACTGTGTGTTTTGTATTTTATGTTTTTGAAAATTTTGTTTTGTTTCATTTTCACTTTATTTTCTATTTAATAAATTTGACATCACGTTTAGATAGAATGTTTTTGTTGGAAAATTTTATTAATTAAAGCATATTGAAGGTAGATAAAACTTTTAAATCCAAGAGGTTAACTATTCGAGTTAGGCCAAAAGCAAAATTTAATCATTTTTACAAGGGTTAATGTATGATTTTGCGCCTAAACTATACCACTTTTATCACTTTGGTACTTTAAAGAATTTTCGTTGTCACTTTGGTATATGAACTTTACTTCCGTCACGCACTTCAATACTCAAGGCTAACGCCGTTAGAGAAAAGGTGATGTGGCATAGATTGTCGAATCAAAGCTTGACACATGGCAATAAATGCCACATCATTTGAGTGCCACATCAACCTTATTTTTTATCTTTAAAATTTTTTTTCAAAATATCTAAAAATATTTTTAAAAAAAGTAAAATATTTTTTAAATATTTTAAAATATTTTAAAAAATATCTAAAAAGATTTTGTATCATTGATAAATTAGTTTTAGGATTTGATTAGAATAATTTTTTTACTAGGATTACTATTAAAAAAAAAGTCAGTAGAATTTGGACTGGATTCAAATAGTTTTGCAATTTAAAATAAAACTCACGATTCCATTGACACAATTTTAATCTGAAAAAAAATCAAAGAACAAATAAATTAATCTTGGATTTGGGTTTAAAGGAGACTGGTTCTGGACATTTTCTGGGTTTCGGTGAAGGACACGATGGTCGGCGACAGTCGATGAGATGGAAGACGGTGGCAAACTGTCGATTTCTAGAAAAAAGGGCAATTGTGTTCTTAAGCTTTGATGATTTACAGAGAATGTAGAGGAAAGAAATGTAGAAAGAGGAAGGGGACCTTCAACCACAACCAGAAACAAGAAACCCATATTCATCCACAAACCCAGTAAACAGATTCAAAGCCAAATATCCTCTACAACAGTACCCATGTACAAGAAGCTCAAAATTGAAATCAGTAAACCTCATCCTTTCGGCTTATCCAAAATTTATACACACACAAAAAATACACAAGCAAACAGAAAAATACATCAAAAGAGTGAGTGAAACATCATGGGTTTCAATTTTGTCCAAGGCTCTAGGGTAGGAATCTTTAGTGTTTTGGTTTTGTATGAGAGCTTGGCAGGAGGTTTAGGGTTTGAGTTTTGGTGATAGATAGAAAAGGGGCAAGGATTTCTTTCTTAGATCTATAGATTTCCTTTGGAATTTAGGTAAATCTAAGGGTAGGGTGATGTGTACGGGACTGAAGGCTTCCGAAAAGTGGGTTCCTTTCTAAGTTTTGGTCATCATTGACAGTGGCAGCGACGATGGCAGCAACGTCGGCGACTTTTGGAAGGGAGAAGAGCTCTCAGGAAAAGTTTGTTTGGCAAAGTTTTTGGTGATCGACGGGCATTGGAGTGCGGCTCAGAGGGTGAAGGCGGCAGCGGCGACTGGCGTCTGAGTGAGAAGTGAGAGAGAGTTTAGAGAAACTATATTTTTTAAAATGAAAAAAGGATTATGAAAATCTAACCCAAAAAAAAAAGTTTGTTTTGTTTTAAATTCTAGCACCAAAACGGTGCATTTTGGTCAAGCACCCTAAACCAGATATTTTTAATGACATGGCATTTTAATGACAGTTAAAGTGGTTTATGGTCCACATGGTAGCATTTGATTGGTCCATATTTTCACATCATCATTTAGTTAAACGACGATAGCTTTTGGGGTTAAGTATATGACGGAGGGAAAATTTAAGTACCAAAGTAATAACAAAAATTCATTAAGTACCAAAGTAATAACAAAAATTCATTAAGTACCAAAGTGATAAAAATGATATAATTTGAGAGCTAAATTATACATTAACCGATTTTACAATTAAAATCGACATTATAGCCGAATAAATAAATAGTACTCGTATATGTTAACAATAACAAAATATCTTCAAATTTTAAAAAAAAATCACATTTGGTGTTTTCAATCATTTCCAAAACATTGTGTTTTGTTTTCAATATTTGAAAACAAAAACGCATTTACCAAACATATTTCTACTTTATTTTCAAAAAATTTTGAAAACCAAACAAAACGTAACGCAGCTTCTGATTTTCAAGCATTTGATTGTAATTGGGGTACATCCACGGGTTACCCGTCTTTGTCTTCGTCTCTGGATTCTCAATTTCTCATTCTCCGCCGTTGAAAGTTTCGCCTAGCAATTGCGACTGTTATTTTATTCATCAATTGTTCTAGTCAAATTTTCAGGCGTCTGCAATCGAAATTAGTTGCAAACTTTTTAATTACGTACATAATTAGTGAAGAAGCGGTCCAGTTATCGCAAATCCCAAAACAAGCATTCAAGAATCGAAGAAAAACTTAAAACACCAAATATTTAATGTTAGCGTAATGCAACTGCTAACCATCAATTTCTACCAAGGAAAGAACGGCCCCAAGCTTGGGGAAAACTTTTTTGCAGCTATCGAGATAATACCACAACGGAAACCGAAAAATAATCAATTATTCTTAGACTACAAGTAACAAATGAGAATGTTTGCGATAAACAAGAAACATAAAAAACTAAAACATTGAAACGGAGGTAGACATCCACAAGTCCAAAAGGGACCAGCGTTAGTGGACCGACAACTCAATTATGCCATCTATGCCTGTAATTGCGTACAAATATCAGCACAAGTAAATATAATGTAAGAAAAACAGACAAGTCCAAAAGTCTAGAATCTGCCACTTCAGGTTTAGCTACAATCATAGTTATCTGCATGAGCTTACCTTGTTTGCAATGTTGTTCGAGAGCCAGTCCAGTCCCTCATACAGTCCTTCACCAGAAGTGGCGCACGTGCTCTGGATATACCTGGAAATATATTACATTGCGGGTGAAATACAGATCACAAAAAGAAAGGTCAGATATAGTGACACAAAGAGAGAGGAGTGAGAGAGATGTCCATCTCACCAGTGGCGTTGGCGGAGAGAGTGAAGGCCAAGCTTATCAGTAATCTCAGCAGCATTCATAGCATTAGGAAGATCTTGCTTGTTTGCAAATACTAGCAGCACAGCATCCCTCAACTCATCCTAGAAATGCACATAAAATGTACATTAAATTTCAACACGAACCATCCCTCCCTCCCCCCCCCCCCCCCCCCCCCCCCCCCCCCCCGAGTGCAGGTTTTAATAATTTCACAACCGTGTTCATTGGAATCATTGGACCAGTAATAAGAAATTTTATGCTCAAGTACCTCATTCAACATCCTGTGCAACTCATCTCTAGCTTCAACCACACGATCACGATCATTGCTATCAACCACAAAAATAAGTCCTTGTGTGTTTTGGAAGTAGTGTCTCCACAATGGTCGGATCTACATAGAAAATCAAAGCAAATAAGCCAGCTGAATAATTAAGATAAACAAAAAACATAAACAGTTTTTCATTATTCTAACAGATCTGCCAAGATCTAATATATACTCAAAACATAAGGTCCAGTTTTGACAGCTAAGAATCCACCTTTGCGTAGAAGTAACAGACATCTAGCATGTGTTTTCTATTTTCATGGAATTACACACGTTCAGGATATCAAGATGCTTAATTAGTGATGGAATATATGAGACAAGCACAAAACCTTCCACAATCATCACTATTACAAGCACGCAAAAAAATTATAAAACAAAAACTAAGAATGTAGTAAACAGAAAATATCAACAGACACCCTAGAGTTTTCCTTTGATGAAATCTTTACAATTAATATTAATAGGTTTGAATAAAATCTAAACCTCATTACCTTGTCCTGGCCACCAACATCCCAAACAGTGAAGCTGATGTTCTTGTATTCCACGGTCTCAACATTGAAACCTACAATATTATAGTATATCATAGTTAGCAATATCCTTCTTCAAAACAAAATTCATTTGCATAACATTGCATAACAAATGTTAAAATTCATAAAGCACAAAAGCAACTTACCAATGGTGGGAATGGTAGTGACAATCTCTCCCAACTTCAGCTTGTAAAGAATGGTGGTTTTACCAGCAGCATCAAGCCCAACCATCAGTATACGCATCTCCTTCTTTGCAAAAAGCCGGCTGAATAGCTTTGTGAAAGACAGCCCCATTTTTCCCGTCTGCCAAACACCAAAATCCACATATCAATTTCCAAAAAGCATTAATTTAATTTGAAAAAAAAAAAATAGTAGTATTGAAGATCACAGCAGATCCAATGGCCCGAATTCAGAACAAGCATAAGATCGTCGAGGAGCAACCGGAAACCAAATAGACCAGAATTGATCGAGATCAACACATATAAGTCTAAATCAGATCTATTTCGACATATATTCAATTCGAAATACGCAGATCGGAGCAATTTAAAGAACTTACGACGCTTCCAATGCTCAGATCAGGTGAAACTACACAAGGAATTTAAAATTCCAGAGATTTAACACAGTTTTGAATCAAAATAGAAATCAAATTTTAAAAAGAAAAAGGCAGATCGGTGAAGATAAGCTATATTAGAGCAAAATTAGTAAGAAATGAGAATCTTTTCGGTTACGAGGAGAGAGAGAAACTTGCCCGAGAGAAATGCGAGCGGTTATTACGCGTAGTCGAACGAAGGAGATAAGTGAATTTCGACCCTGCTCTCTTGAAATAAAAGATGCTGTCCCTTACGCGGATTTGGAGATTGGGTTTTTTTTTTTTTTTTTTTATAAGTTGCGGAGATCGGGTATTTATAGAACCAAACAGAAGCTTAATTTGACGGAACTCCGTCTTCATTTTTTTAAAAATTTTTTTATTTTTCGAAAATATTTGGCAATTAGCTAGCGTCAGGCTTGCACACCACCGTGAATTTGAACGAGAAATTTTAAAATTTTGAAAGATAGTCAATTCATTTCGTTTTAAAATTTTAATTATATTGATAAGATAAATATTTTTAAAAAAAAGTTTACAATTAGAATTTGATGAAATAAAAAAAATTGTTAGCTTGAATTTATATTGAGAGGGGATTGAATTGATTTATAAACTTTTTGCTATCTAAACGCTTTTCTGACTATAGTGTAATGTACACTAACAACGCCATGTAAGATTTGTTTTCGGTACAAGGACAATTATTAGGACCCCAAGATAATTAGAATACCAAACAAATAAACAGGCAGCACAGTGAAGTTGCGACGGCCAGCTAAAGGAGACCCCCTGGTTTGCTGCTTTTGTGGCGATTGCATTAGTTCCCCATGTGAGAGGATGCCATTCTGTTGTGAAAAGGAACTGCATGTTGGTTGTGCCAAGGAGTCAAATATCCTCAATGGCTGGTCTGAGACACCAGTGAACGTTGTTCCTGCTAAGTAAGATAAGTCGCCATATATTTGTTTGGTCCCTGCAAACAATAGTGTTAGCATTAAATTTAGTGAGTCTAAGGTGACCTGTCTCATGAGGTAGATTCTAGCCGCATTCTTGGATGGTGCTTTGAAGCTTTAGCAAATCACAGCTATAAGGCCACAGAAGTCCCTCATAAGGGCGCTTGATCCAAACCATTGATTTGTGTGGGACTTCTTGATGTTGAATAAGGTGTCACATCCTGATTTTTTAAAATCAAGACTAACTTTTTCTTTCTAACTTTACTATTCTTATACAACAATTATCATTCGCATTCATTATTATTTGGTTTGTATTGGGTGTCAATGTAAGTTCATTCTATTCATTTCATTTATTGTCTACCTCTATACCATATAATCGTATATCTGTGAATATCAAATATAACATTAAAGTGTAAACCAAAATGCCTTAACGTATAATTGTATATATGAACTTAATATCAGTACATCATACTAGTTTTCCTTTGACACTCCTAACATTACACTATATGATTTACATCTCAGACTATAAATACATTAGCTGTGCATAAATTATCTGAATATAAAAGCATAACATCTACTGTATATCACTTAATACCTTAGGTTTCTGGTAACTGGTGGCTTCAACTAACCTCAATAGTAACAACGATCTTGCTACTATTGAAAAGCTGTAAGGTGGAAGAGGGGGTGAGTTTTAAGCCCAGTAAGAAATATATAGAAAAGAGCTGATGCTATGCAAAACTAAATGCGCGTATCATAACATGCTCCTACAATGACAGTGATTATTGATAACAGATACTATGCGACTAACATACAAATATCCTAACGATGCTAGGACATTATCATTGACATTCTCTAATAGTGACATAGCACATTAAAGGAAGGAATTTGTATACCTGGTTAGCAATACCAAGCTGAGTATGAAAGGATGCTTTGAAGCACCTCACTTATCCTGATCCCTAGGTTTGATTATAGGGGAAATCTAAGTGAATCTCCATAGAGAAGGAATTCATGCATTTTAAATCAAGGTTCTATTACTTCCATAATTTTTAGAATAGTACTATGCAGTATAAAATAATTATTTATCAAATCGATAAACAATAGTAGACAATAAAGTCATATTAATAACAGTGCAATAAGCCATTTCATTCAAATCATAAAATCATGTCCTTTATACATTTCTTTGCGTTAGAGCATTTTGTTTCAATAAATCAACTTCGATAGAACATTTCATTTCATTTCAATAAAGCGTTCGGTGGAGACAGTTAACAACTTGATAGAATCATGCAACATTAGGTTCCCGAATAGGAATAACATTAAGACATAGGCCATAGTCATAAGGGTGTCCATCTAGCGTCACGGAGCCAGTGACATCCTATAGACTATAGAAGACTTGCTCATGGTCAACAGCAAACATTACATTACCTTAGCATGATTACCCGAAGGCAACTATGGGAGTTAACAATATCTAAACATTTACTTGATTCTCATGAAAAAATAAAACAATACTTTATGCTTTCAAACATTACAAAATAACACAATCAAAATATCAACTTTTAGGGAGCCAAGTGTCATTTTACATTTCCATGGGTACTGATGGTGAGGTATATTGTGTAGCACTTAGCTCCCTTGGGATCCTAGAGTTGACTTTCACGGTCTCAAGGTAGCTTGTGTAGTCGTAAGTCCTCAAGACTCTAGATGTGGCTCCCACAATATAACTTTCAAGCCATAGCATACCATGTTAAAACATTTACAACAATTCATCATTTTAAAATAATTTTGTTTGATACGTTCAATCAAATCCAAAACATTAGAAATATTAACTTCCGTTAGAAAATCGAAACTTTCATAATAGCAAAATCAGTTAATTCGGAATATTTGGAACATTAATTTCAATCGAACATGCAAACTTTCAGTAAAACAAAATCATTCAATCTAACATATTTAAAACATTTACTTCATTTGGACGTTTTAAATTTTTGATAATACATTTCATAACCTAGTTCGTAAAATAGTCGAAAATCTTATACAGTGCTTTAAGTTCAATCTAAACAACCCTATAAAACAGTAGAAAACATATCACAAAATCATTTTAGTCAAAACATATCTTCAGTCAGTCCATAAGTCATTAAAATTGATAATAGTTGCATTTAAAACATTACATCTGTTGGCTTTATAGGCTATACCGAGAGGGGGTGAATCGGTTCTTAGCTAACCTTATGTTCGTTTTTCGATTCTTTTAAATTCTTTAGCCTATATTGAAGTTTTCTAAGTTCTCTAGGCTACTCAAACATGCAATCCAAATTCAATACAATAAGTACAAATATAATTGCAAGTAAATAAAGAGAGAAGGGAAGAGAAATGTACGCAAGTGATTTATAGAGGTTCGGCAACCTTGCCTACGTCCTCTACCTTGAGACGCTCCAAGGATTTTCTCCAAATTCACTATCCTTAAATTTGTGTTTACAATCCCTCTTTTTCTTAGGATCAAGAGTAACCTCTTCTCCCTCTTTTTCTTGGCTAAAGAGAAACCTTCCTTTTTTTCTTAGGCTAAAGAGAAACCTCCATCTTTTTCTAAGGCTTAAGAGAAACCTCTCCTTTACAAGGTGTTTACAAGGAATGTAGTCAAAGAAAGGCCTCTAGTTAGGCAAGTGATTACAAAGATTAAGCACAAAGAAAAACCTATACAATATTTGTGCTATTCTATACAAGGAATATGAGAGTGATGGAAGATGAAGAATTTTAAGCACTTGAGATGTTGTTGAGGCTGTGAATATGAGGAAAATGAAGAAATGAGTTGCTGAGCAGTTCCTCTTGCTTCCTTGAGCTTCCAAGCCTCTATTTATAGTCCCTTGGATGGTTTGTGAACGTTGGTTGGAGCCAAAATTGAATATGACCATTGTATCTCACAAAACTATCCGTTACAGTCCATTTTCGTGAAAAGGGATTGATCCTTTGCCATAGGGGATCGATCCGAATTTTCCAGAATGCCTTCCAAAGCATTTTGCCATGAAAGGATCAATCCCTTCCCTTAGGGGATCGATCCTTTTCTTCCAGAGAGCATTTCCTGCACCATTTTAGGTTAGAAATGATATAGACTTTGATTTTAATTCAACCTAAAACATTTTGGTATTTTTGTGGGAGTTTTTCTTGACTCAAAAATTCATTAAGTGATTTTCTAAAATATTCAAAAACATTTTATAAAGTATTAAGACCAATAAAAATGTATCATTAAATCATGGTTTTAATGTTTGATATGATCACTTAAAAATGGATTGAGAAAATCATATGTGGTAAAGCAAATTTACAATATGAGTCAAAACATAAAAAGATCACTTAAGTTTTTGTCATTTCAAAATACATATGTCAATTTAAAACTAACAATCTCCCCCTTTTTGATATGACAAAAATTAAGGTAAATTTGCTTAAAAAATTCTTTAAAGAAGTACTCCCCCTCAAATAAAGCAGGATTTTTAAATATAAAGCTCCCTCTTAATATAAGCATAGTTTTCAAAAAGAATTTTCCAAATCAAAACCCATTATTTCTCCCCCTTTTTGTCATAATAAAAAGAAAGAAAAATAAAAAATAAAAAATAAAAATTATGCTCCTCCTAAAATTATGGCTTAATACATGTGAGAATTGAAAAGATATGCTCCATCCAACAAGAAACAAGTTAGTACATGGGACTCATAGCACAAATAACTAAGTCAATGTCCTTAAAAATATGAGATATTTAGGTATGCAAAGGACAAGGCTTATGTTCCTATACCAATTGTTTATAAATAATTTTGCAAGAAGTTCACAATTTGTAAATGATGAAGCAAGTTATTTATAAATTATATACTAAGTTCGATAACTTGCTTATTTCAATTCTATTAAGCACCTAAGTATATCAATTGTTCTCTAAGGTTCAACTAAGGTGCAGGACAATACATTATGATTATGAGCTGAAATTAGATGATATATTATATGCATGAGCTCATAAATCATTTTCAAGAAGGGGTGTGCATAGAATTAAATCATACATCAATTAATCACAAATTCTAGCACAATAATGTCTCATGCAAAAGTGTCTTGTATTAATTCTTCCATATTTGTCATTTCAATTTAAAGAGCATGAGAAGAATTGTCAATTTAAAGCTTATACCAATTGTTGAAAATATTGTTGCCAATGGTTGACATAGACATTTTGCATGATGCCAATTTTTATGTGTAGTGTGTTCATGTCAAGAAAATAGTCATGCTAAATATGCAAGAACACAATCACACACCATCAAATATGCATATGGATTAATTTAACATTAGCATACTATCATAAAGTATTAATCCATATTCATATTCACAAAATTATACCATATGGAAGATTTAAAGATTCATGTCATTCAATTGCACACATTTTCTTCCATAAGACTAAAGAATCCTATGCTCAATTTTCCAATTAAGATCTTAACCAATTATGAGCAAGAAAAGGTTCAAGATCATTTAATAGCCATATCCCTAATTGTTTTCATCTTTTAATATTCTAGAGGGTATATGCTATTTTAACTAGAATGGCTTTACTCAAGTGAATCAATATTATCAAGCTAAAATATCTGTTATCATTAAGATTTTCAATCTATGAGTGAAGTTAAGTATAATTTCATGAAAACAACTATTCTCATCTCATAGGCATGATTATTGATTCAACTCAAGCAAGCATGTAAGTTCAATATCTAAAACAATCAAGAATAAATGCATGGATATCAATCAAGGTGCATTTGATCAAGTTTGCATTTATCTTTGAATGTTGGTGTTGTCATTAAAGCCTAAGTTCCTTAATAATTTGGCCATAAGAAAAATCTAAGTTCATGGATGACAAATTTTCATGCATTTGAACATTTAAGATCCATTTATCATCACAAATCATAGGCCAAGGACAATTATGACTTTATATTTGAAATGCCTAACACTTTATCTAGAGTCATAATTGGATTCAAACATTGAGGTCAAGTTTTGATGATTTTATCATTCAAGCATATATAGATTGACCTTTAATTATTTATATTCCACTAAGTGTATAATTATCATGAAACCTAGTGTGGAATAGATGAGTCAAGCTAAGAGATATAATCCTATAAGAATGCTTGACTAAGATGAACCAAAGAAATGAACAATATCTATCATGCCCAAGTTCATCAAATTTTCAAATATATCCACAAATTCTTGAAATAATTCTTAAAATAATGTTTAAGCATTTATTGAAAATATGATTCAAGAGTATTTCAAGATTTATGCATCTTATGGATGTCTTCAACAAGATAAATGATTTTGCACTTGTGAGCTTAATGAAAAAGCTATTGATTGTTGAAAATAATGCCAATTGTTGAAGTTGAGGCATGATATCAATGAAAAATGATTTTTCATATTAAAGGATCATAAAAAAGAAGTTAAAACAATGAATTTTATGCTTATACAAAAGATAGTGTGAAACTAACAAAAGATCCTCCTAAATTTCGGTTTAAACATGCAGGGAAGGCTTTTCTGGCTTGGGGGGATCGATCCCTAGGGAAGGGGGATCAATCCTTTAAGTCCAGAATGGAAGTTTTTTGCATTCTTGCCAAGGAGGATCAATCCTCCATGTTGAGGGATCGATCCCTCATCCAGTTTCTGCAGATTTTTGACAGAAAATTCAACTTTTGAAGTGCCAAAACTTCGTTTTTGAGTATTTTAAGTCCAAATAAAAGTTTAAACATTTGTGAAACATGATTTTAGACTTGTATGAATGAAAAATATGAATGAAAAACCATTTAACAATAGATTTTACGATTTTGGAAGGATTTTCACCAATAAATGCATTTTTTTATTACAAATGAGATCATTTTAAGAGTTATACATATTTTTGCTAAACCAATAAGTTTGAAAACATAAATATGCCAAAACAAACATGTTCACATAGATTTTAAGCACATATATCATCAAATCAGCCAACTTGTGAACATCATACCATAATTTCTAACATGCATATTTCTCCTTGATGCTCATGACATGGCATTTTACATGTATGACATATTTGGCAATTTTTGAAGCAAGTAAATATATTATCAACACATAGTAAACTTGCTCAAAATATGGAAATCCAATAATCATTTCAAAATCATCAAACATGCTTTTCATCCAATCATCAAGAATTGTCTAAAAAATAAAAAAATCATTTATCATGCCTTTCATTCATTCATGTATCAAGGATCATCAACCAAATTTCTCATCAAGACACAAATAATTTAATCAAATAAAAATTTTAAGGAATAAGAAATTAAGCTTACAATACTCCTTTGCTTGAGAGTGCTTTACCATGATTTGTTGAATCCATCTTGAGCTATCTTTTGAAGAATTGTTGTAACGTTGCCAAGGATGGATTCCTAAGCTCTTTCTCTTTCTCATTAGCACAAAGTAAACTCCTACACCAAATAATTTCAAACATGCTTTGGTACCCAAATTTTCTTGGGTCCTTGAAGGTTGGTGCAAACAATTTTTGATCCTTTTGGGATCCATTTCAAACACAATTCATTATTATTTACAGCATGTTTTGGCTTCCATATTTTCCTAACAACTCTTCCTCTAAATGTAGTTTTTTTATATGTGCATGCTTGTGAGGTGTGGCCTATCCTATTGCATAGTGAGCATATGAGAGATGTATCATGCATAGAATTTTTGCTCACTAGGAAGTTCTTAAGATAAGTTTCTTTTTGTTTTGCATTATAGCCTAACCCATCTTTGTCAAAGAAAGCTCTTTGGGTCTCTAACATATGATCTAATTTTTGTTGACCCATATAAAATCTAGAAAATGAGTTATGCAAATTTAAGTTCTTTTTATTCAACTCATTTATCTCTAGATTAGCCTCTTCTAATTTCTTTTCTAATTCTAGCTTAGCATTTAATAATATTTCATTTTCTATTTTTAATTTAGCAATGATTTTCTTGTATTTAGAATTCATGCATTGAAATTCATTTGCTAAATCATTAAAGGCATTTTGTAGTTCATCAAATGTATAACTATTATCTTCACTAGAACTACAACTACCCTCATCATCACTAATAGCCATAAAACATGTGTAGGCTAACTCATCATCCATGTTATCCTCATCGGAGCTATCACTATCGCTCCATGCAGCCAAAAATGCTTTCTTCTTTGGCTTCCTATCCTTTTCCTTCCTAAGTAAGGGACAATCTAACTTAGTGTGACCCGATTCATTACATTCATAGCACACTAATGGGTCTTTTTCTCTTCTACTTGACTCTCCTATTTGATGTCTCTTATTATTCTCTCTCTCCTTCATTCTCATGAACCTATTAAATCTTTTGGCAAACATTGCTATTTCCTTTTCTTCCTCATTTCCACTCTCATCACTATCATTTCTAATGTTCTCATGAGTGGAAGATTTAAATGCTACCCCTACTTTCTTTGAAGGCTCTCCATTTCTTTTTAATTTCATTTCATATGTGAGTAGGGAGCCCATAAGTTCATCTAGAGACAAGGTGTTAGGATCCTTAGATTCTTCTATTACTGTCACCTTTGCCTCCTAAGATTTTGGCAAGCTATTCAAGATTTTCTTAACCATTTCTACATTGGAATAAGTCTTGCCTAATGCCTTAAGTCCATTAATTATGTCATTAAACTTAGTGTACATTTCACTCATGGACTCATTTTCTTTCATCCTAAAAAGCCATAATCATGTGTGAGCATTCCTACTTTGGTTTCTCTAACTTGATTTGTCCCTTCATGTTTAATGGTTAATTTGTACCATATTTTCTTTGCATTCTCACATAGGGAGACTATTATATTTATTGGGACCTAATGCACAAAAGAGGGTGTGCATAGCCTTGGCATTCAATTGTGCCAATCTCATGTCATTTGAGTCCCATTTATCCTCACTCTTAGGGACATCCTTCCCATATACTTTCTTTATTGGAATTTTGGGACCATTTACAATCACTCTCCACACTTCATAATCATTGGATTGTACAAACAACATCATCCTAGTTTTCCAATATAAGTAGTTCTCACCATTAAACAATGGAGGTCTAACTAGTGAGTGTCCCTCTTCTCTTAGGGGTGTGCCTATATTCAAGTGAGCCATTTATGATCGTTTTACTCGATAGATGTCAATCTAAATCAATCTCGAGCCCAAGCTTTGATACCAATTGTTGGCTCTATAGGCTATACCAAGAGGGGGTGAATCGGTTCTTAGCTAACCTTATGTTCGTTTTTCGATTCTTCTAAATTCTCTAACCTATATTAAAGTTTTCTAAGTTCTCTAGGCTACTCAAACATGCAATCCAAATTCAATACAATAAGCACAAATATAATTGCAAGTAAATAAAGAGAGAAGGGAAGAGAAATGTATGCAAGTGATTTATAGAGGTTCGGCAACCTTGCCTACGTCCTCTACCTTGAGACGCTCCCAAGGATTTTCTCCAAATTCACTATCCTTGAATTTGTGTTTACAATCCCTCTTTTTCTTAGGCTCAAGAGTAACCTCTTCTCCATCTTTTTCTAGGCTAAAAAGAAACCTCTCTCTTTCTCTTAGGCTAAAGAGAAATCTCCCTCTTTTTCTAATGCTTAAGAGAAACCTCTCCTTTACAAGGTGTTTACAAGGAATGTAATCAAAGAAAGGCCTCTAGTTAGGCAAGTGATTATAAAGATTAAGCACAAAGAAAAACCTATACAATATTTGTGCTATTGTATACAAGGAATATGAGAGTGATGGAAGATGAAGAATTTTAAGCACTTGAGATGTTGTCGAGGCTTTGAATATGAGGAAAACGAAGAAATGAGTTGCTGAGCAGTTCCTCTTGCTTCCTTGAGCTTCCAAGCCTCTATTTATAGTCTCTTGAATGGTTTGTGAACGTTGGTTGGAGCCAAAATTAAATATGACCATTGTATCTCTCAAAACTAGCCGTTACAGTCCATTTTTGTGAAAAGGGATCGATCCTTTGCCATAGGGGATCGATCCGAATTTTCCAGAATGCCTTCCAAAGCATTCTGCCATGAAGGGATGAATCCCTTCCCTTAGGGGATCAATCCTTTTCTTCCAGAGAGCATTTCCCGCACCATTTTGGGTTAGAAATGATATAGACTTTGATTTTAATTCAACCCAAAACATTTTGGCATTTTTGTGGGAGTTTTTCTTGACTCAAAAATTCATTAAGTGATTTTCTAAAATATTCAAAAACATTTTATAAAGTATTAATACCAATAAAAATGTATCATTAAATCATGGTCTTAATGTTTGATATGATCGCTTAAAAATAGATTGAGAAAATCATATGTGGTAAAGCAAATTTACAATATGAGTTAAAACATAAAAGATCATTTAAGTTTTTGTCATTTCAAAATACATATGTCAGTTTAAAGTTAACAACATCAATAAAAGTATTTTCAATATAATATATTCTCACTATGATAAACAGTATTCAAAATATTTTATTTACGTATAAAAATAAATCTAAAACTTATTGCTTTTATAGAAAGCATCGAAATCCTTAAAAATCTTTTCCGAAGCCGAGTTACGAATGCATACACATCTATATACTAACAATGGCAAACTTAACTAATTATTCCTTTTAGTTTCTTCTATCTTACATCAACAATTTCTCATTAATAATTTACGGTTATATGATCATTTTACGAATTTTCAGCAGCATAACAGTACTAACCATCTTAACCCTCCTACACTTAATATACAGTTCAATAGCGAAAATACCAATTTAGTCACTATATCAAATCACACAATTTAGTCAATCAATTTCAATGTAGTGACAGTAAACGATCACACAACTCAATCAATCATTCCTAATACAATTACAATATCCATTCACACAATTAAATTAATCATCCTCAATGCAAACACAGTATCCCTATGCCTTCTATATATATCCCTTACCTCAATCATAGTACAGTATCTAATTATGACAGCATCGATTTTGATATGCAAGTGTATATTTGCTTATCCTTTCCTTGACCTCACTCACTTCCGAGCTGCAAAATCATATCAGAACATAATCAAAAGTCCATACTTCTTTTATAAAACTTGTATTATACTTTAAGATTTTCCATATTTTCTAATACAACGGCAAATGCGATCTACTTCCTACCGGATGCCAAAACTACAACTACAATCAAAATGCTTCCTTTTTCCAATCTAAATTCACCAACAACCTTATATTCATTAATATCATATTCCATAACCATTAACCCATCAAATTGGATATAGTAACCCTATAATTCTTCATTAGCTGAAATCACCATCTCACCATACACTTCTCATTTTCCAAATCCAAGATCATATTCATGTTTTTCATCATCTCTAAATTATTTCTACATCAATTTTACATGGAACAACCTAACATTCAAACACAAACCTTCTTGGCCGAAACCTTAATGGTGACTTAGGCATGGTTTTGTTTCATTCTAACACTTTACACATGCTTAAACATCAAAGAATAATCAAATGGACTGAAAAGAATAAAAAACCCTTCATTCTCTCTCTTACCTTCACCATGGCCAAATCTTTGAGAGAGCAAAACACCTATCAAATGGCCAAACCAATGGTTGGTTCCAAGGTATATGGTAGAGCTTGAGGAGAGGAACAATTTTCATTTAGTGAGTTTTTTGATCCGATGAGTTTACGTAAGGTTTTACAAGGTTTCTCTCTCTTAAACTTTAAA
Organism: Heritiera littoralis; assembly: GCA_031772115.1. Lineage (NCBI taxonomy): Eukaryota > Viridiplantae > Streptophyta > Magnoliopsida > Malvales > Malvaceae > Heritiera > Heritiera littoralis. The sequence goes on along the minus strand of JAPDPK010000144.1, from coordinate 14,061 downwards.
TTTTCATGGCTTTCTCTCTCTTAAACTCCATGGCTGACCAAATAATGGAGAAGATGAGATTTTATGCCTTTTAAAAATATCCCACATACCAATTTACCATTTTGCCCTCAATAATTTTAAAAATCCCTTTTATGTCTCAACTATTTTGAAATTTATTTAAATATTTAATTTAATTTCTAAAATATTTTATTTACATAAAATATCTTTATTTAATATATCCTAGTCAAATCTTTGACTTTTGTTGGGGTTTGATCAATCAAAATAGTGAAATTACCAAAATAACCCTAGGTGCTTATTCGCGTAGTTTTTGGCATTTTTGTGTGATTCAGTCTATGAATTGAAATCACGTGAGACTTCTTCACATGAGAGTTTGACTATAACTGTTTGTTGGTTAAAGGTCAAACTAGGTTGACTGTTATTCACAAAAGTTTTCTCGACCTATGGACACAGCCGTTATATTTGAATTTGTTGCACACAAACCTAGGTATGTTCAAACGAAGGAATTTTGAAAAGTGGTCTTCTAACTGATTCTATATTTTGACCTCAAAATTAACAATTTGCCACTTTCGTTCCCATCCAGATTAAGGAAAATCCTATGGGCCCCGCATTATAGCTTCCTCCTATGCTTATAATGCATAAGACTAACTATGATTTTCTTTAGTACCTCAAATTGAACTCTAATTTGGGACAAGTTTCATATTATGGGTAGATCAACTCCAAACATAATTAATCCACTCTTTTGGGACCATTTTGGATCATAACAAATCTCGCATGGGTCAACGTCTGTCATAGCACGTGACCCTATTTTTCACCTTTTTCTATACATCTTATTTGGTTGGGCTGTCTGCGATACTTTACTTTTCTTTCACATATAAACAATTTCATATAAAATTATAATATGAATTACATCCCTTATTTTACTTCATAGGAAAGTAGTACTGTCGAAATGTCTAAATACAGAAAATAAATGATCATACCTTATTAAATAAATCAAGCTGTCGCATCGTCCCCAAATGCGCAGTCGAAATCCTTTAGGTGTCAGACTCTCAGTCTTCGAAAACCTGAAATGTTAAAATTAAGGGGTGAGCAAACCACGGCTCAGTAAGGGAATTATATGCCTCACTTGATATTCAGCTTCCTATATGCTGAAAAACTTTTTCATTTTTCCTATAGGGCTCTAGGCACACATGTAAGAAGGATACTACAATCGGCTAGGGATCCAGATGGAGCAAGGTAGGTATTTTGAAATACCTATCTTGTCCCGCAACCTAGAAGCAACTGTATGGAGTAATTTTATTTCATTTGAAATAAAATATATTTTTCCTTTTTATTCCATATCATTTTCATATACTTTTCAAAATAATGCTTTTATGAAGTACAACATTGAAATAAAATAATTAATATTCATATATTCTTTGAAAAAAATATTAGTTAAATCATCGTCATTCTCATTTAAAACTCATTTCATGTTTTACTGTACAATCATAATTAGTACAATACTTTAAATAGCAAAATAAGCTATTAAAACTTTTCTGTATAACATATATATCGTGTAAATCTAATATTCAATTTAAAAATTAAAATAAGAATATTAGATTTATTTTCCTCCTCTTTCCTTTTGAAAACATATAACATATTCGTATTTCATTTCGTATGAAAATCATCTCATAGTACTAAAACAGTATTGAAATGAGCATTTTATAAAAATGCTATAAATCATTTCATTTCTTCTCATATCATATAAAACATATTCATTTTACATGTCACATATCGTATAAACATTTTCATTTTACATATCATAAAACATATATGGAGACAGTGGCAACCATTGAGCCCTATCATGCAATAATACCCGAAGGTATAAAATGATCATGTCAGATCTATGGCCATAGTCTATAATTGTCCTCGACGGATCACTGATCAGGTGTCGGCCGGGACTACATATCACATATCACATGTTACATATCACATATCACATATCACGTATCACATGTCGGCATGATAGAGGGGCCAACTAGTCTCAAAACCATGTTTTTCTCATAAAATAACCTTTATGGAATATATAAAATATATAATTTCATAATTTAAAACCATAAAGGTTAAAAATCATTTAGTGAATATTTTAAAAATATTTATAAAAATACTCATAAAAATAGTCACTGTATTTCTTTTCATTTTTCGTCTCGTATTTCGTGTAATTTACCTTTCACGAGAATTTTCGGTGATTTCATTACACCATTCTCTAAAACATGAATATTTTAAATTAAATCTCATTATATTCATATTTTATGAAAAATAATGATTTTCTCATTTTTCGTGATTGAATATCGATTTTCGTGAAATAAAATCATTTAATATGATTTTATGAAATTTTCTAAAAATTTTTGACAGCACAATGGCTGTCGATTGACTAGCCTCCTGCACGGAATATATAGTTTATAAATCCAGCCAGTATGTCATCACAAATTTTTTAGTCGATAAATCATCACAACATTTCCATAAAATAATTTATAATTTAAAAACATGCAGACTGAATATTCTTACAGTGCTACACACGCATCCCTTACCTTTTCCGGGTCGACGATTTCCTCGTTATCAGTCGTGCCCGTACTCCATCTCTTCCGATTCCATCATCTCGTTCGCTGAGAATGATTTCTGGAAACCAAATTCTAACATTTAGAATTTTTTTTTCATAATTTATTAAAAATCACAGGAAATTAATTTCTATAATTTCTTACCAAATTTTCGTAAAATTCCGAATTTTTGAATTCCCGGGAATTTTCGAATTCCCGAAAATTTCCTTTTCTCTCTTTCTTTCTTCCTTTTTCTTCTTCTTTTTCTTCTCTTTTCTTTTCCTTTTCCTTTTTCTTTTCTTTTTCTTTTTCCTTTTCCTTTTCCTTTTCCCTTTTCTGGTTTGAATCGGTTAGGACCGGTTCGGTCCCATCCCGCCGGTTCGATCATCGACGGCCACCATTTTCGCCGGTTCATGCTTCCCACAGTTGGCCGACGTTGCGGGATGCCGGATTTGGCCGCCGTTTCTCCCCATCACCGGTGACGGTGCCGGATCTAGAGGCTTGGGTTTCGGCCTCCTCCTTCTCTTTTTCTCCCTCTTTTCCGTCGTTTCCTTCACCGTCGGTCATCCCTTCACCTTGGTCGACTTTTTTCGGTGGCAGGAGTGGTGGTGGCGGCGCCCGAATCGACCGGCACCGCCGATCTCCCTTTCTCTTTTCCTCTCGGTTCTTCGCTTCGCTTCTGTTTTCTTCACGTTTTCCTTTCATTTCTCCTTTCTTCCGTCAGTCACCGGCTTCTCCTCTATCTCTCCTTGCTGGCGACGACCTCGCCTCTCTCTCCTTCTCTTTCTTTTCTGGTGGTCGCTGACAGAGTCGGCTCTCTGTTTCCTGAAACAAAAAAATAACTACCCGACCCCGTTTCTCTTTCTTTTCTTTCTTTTTTTTATTTATATTTATATTTATAATTCTATATAAATATAAATATACTTTATATTATATACATAATTATATTTATAATTATATATATAATTATATTACTAATAACATATATATTTTATTTTAACACTATATATATATACACTTTAATTGAAATTAACATATATATTTATTTATATACAAAATTGTATAAAAATATACACATGTATTTATTTAATAAAAAAATATATTTATATATTTAAATATATAAATATCTGAATATACTCATTTTATTCCTTATAATTTGGATCTCTTAATATCCAAATTGTTAGCTTTAAATTGCCATATATATTTTGAAATGACAAAAACTTAAGTAAGCTTTAATGTTTTAATTCATATTGTAAATTTGCCTTATCACACATGATTTTCTCAGTCCATTTTCAAGTGAACATATCAAACATTAAGACCATGATTTAATGAAGCATACTCTTATTGGTCTTAATACTTTGTAAATGTTTTGAATATTTTAGAAAATCACTTAATGAATTTTTGGACCATATTTTCATCAGAGAAAGTCAAGAAAAACTTCCACAAAAATGTCAAAATGTTTTGGGTTGGATTAGGATCAAAGGTCATATCATTTCTAACCCAAAAGTGCAGGAAAATAGCTCTCTGGAGGCATGGGATCGATCCCCTAAGGGAAGGGATCGATCCCTTTTTGGCAGTAGGCATTTTGGCGGAAGAAAAGGTCCCTCAGCCTAGAATAAAGCATTCTAGAATGAAGGGATCGATCCCCTATGGAAAGGGATCGATCCCTTTACCCGAAAATAGCCTGTAACGGCTAGTTTTTGTGAGACGACGGTAATATTCGAGATTTGGCTCCACCCAACGGCTAGAATACATCTAAGGGACTATAAATAGAGGTTTACAAGCTAAAGAAAGCAAGTGGAACTACTCAGCAACTCCAAAACACATATTCCTCAAATCCTCAAGTCTCAAACAACAAATCAAGAGCTACAAAGTCTTCATCTTCCATCATACACATATCTCTTGTATTGTTTAGCACAAAATATTGTATAGGCTTTTCTTTGTGCCTAATTTCTGTAATCACTTGCCTATCTAGAGGCCCTTCTTTGATTACATTATTTGTAACCCACCATTCCTTGTAAAGGGGAGGTTTCTCTTGAGCCTAGAAAAAGAGGGAGGTTTCTCTTTAGCCTAAGAAAAAGAGGGAGGTTACTCTTTAGCCTAAGAAAAAGAGAGAGGTTTCTCTTGAGCCTAGAAAAAGAGAGAGGTTTCTCGTTTGCCTAGAAAAAGAGGGAGTGTAACAAATTCAAGGATAGTGAATTTGGGAAAATCCTTGGGAGCGTCTCAAGGTAGAGGACGTAGGCAAGGTTGCCGAACCTCTATAAATCACTTGCGTAAATTTCTCTATCCTTACTCTATTTACTAATTTGCAATTATATTTGTGATTATTGTATTGAATTTGAATTGCATGCTTGCCTAGCTTAGAGAACTTAGAAAACATTCAAATAGGCTAGAGAACTTAAAAGAATCGAAAAACGGGCATAAGGTTAGTTAAGAACCGATTCACCCCCTCTCGATATAGCCTATAGAGCCAACAATTGGTATCAGAGCTTGGGCTCGAGATTGATTTAGACTAACCTCTATCGAGCAAAAATGGCTCTAGGTGATGATTTTGAGACTAGCTCACAAACTTTAGAAGAATATTCATTTGATGAGCTTCAAGATGCATTTAATGAGCTATGTGATGAATATAAATCGATGCATGCAAAATATAACACAAAGTTAAATAAATTTAGAAAAGAGAATGAAATTTTGATAAATACTAAGTTTGAGTTGGAAGAGAAAATAAAAGATCTAGGCTCAAAGAATGATGAACTCACCAAGGTGAAATTAGAGCTAGAAAAGAAATTAGAAGACATTAAAGATAAATTAGCAAATACTAACTCCTTGACTATCGAGGATGAAAAGGAGAAACCTAGCTCTAGTGAATGTAACGACCATTCTTATGACGATTTACAAAATGCCTTTGATGATTTAGCAAATGAATTTCAATGCATGAACTCCAAATATAAGAAAATCATTGCTAAATTAAAAATAGAAAATGAAGCCTTGACTAATACTAAGCTAGAATTTGGAAAGAAATTAGAAGAGGCTAACTTAGAAATAAATGAGTTGAATGAAAAGAATACAAATTTACACAACTTATTTACTAGGTTCTACATGGGTCAACAAAAGCTAGATCATATGTTAGAGACCCAAAGAGCCTTCTTTGATAAAGATGGGTTAGGTTATAATGAAATACAAAAAGAAACTCATCTAAAGAATTTTCTAGTGAGCAAAAATTCTATGCATGATTTATCTCTCACATGCTCACTATGCAATAGAATAGGACACTCTTCACAAGCATGCACATATAGGAAAATCACATTTAGAGGAAGAGTAGTTAGGAAAATATGGGTGCCAAAGCATGTTGTAAATAATGTTGAATTGTGCTTGAAATGGATCCCTAAAGGATCAAAGATTGTTTGCACTAACTCTCATGGACCCAAGAAAATTTGGGTACCAAAACATGCATGAATTTGTTTGTTGTAGGAGTGTTAGAGCATGGGAATACAATGGAACAATGGAGTTTAAATGCTCAACACATCCTCATGGAGTTTGCTTGTGCCAATGAGAAAAAGAAAGAGCTTGGAAATCCATCTTTAGCAAGGTGACAACAATCTCTCAAAGAATGGCTAATGGTGGATCCAACACATCATGGCAAGCACTCTCAAGCAAAGGAGTATTGTGAGCTTAAATTCTCACTCCTTAAAATTTTTGTTACATTTAAATTGTTTATGCCTTGATGATATGGTTTGTTGATGATCTTTGATGCATTGTGAGTTGAATGATTGAACAAAAAGGCATGACAAAGATTTTTGATTGTTTGATTATAGTATTTGATGCATTGAATGAAAAGCATGATTTGTGATTTTGAAATGATTATTGGATTTCTGTATTTTGAGCAAGTTTCCTATGTATTGATAATGTATTTACTTGCCTCAAATGATCAAATATGTCATTTACACAAAATGTCATGTCATGAGCAAGAATGAAGAACTTGTATGTTGGAAATTATGGCATGTTGTTCACAAGATGTATGCTTTAATGATATATGTGCCTAAAATCTATGTGAACAAGTTTGTTTTGACATATTTGTGGTATCCAATGCTTTGGTTTTGTCAAAATATGCTTAACTCTCAAAATGACCTCCTTTGAGGCTAAAAATGTGTTTTATTGTGTAAATTCTTCCAAAATTGCAAAATCTTTTGTAAAATGATTTTTCATTCATGTTTTCCATTCATACAAGTCCAAAATCATGTTTTACAAATGTTTAAACCCTTACTTGGACTTAAATTACTCAAAAACGAAGTTTTGGTACCTCAAAGGTTGGATTTTCTGTCAAAATCTGCAGAAACAGGATGAGGGATCGATCCCTCAACAAGCAGGATCGATCCCCTTGAGCAGAACACAGAATTGGTGTATTCTGGAACTAAGGGATCGATCCCCCTCCTATAGGGATCGATCCCCCCAAGCCAAAAAGGGCTTTTCTGCACTTTTTCAACCGAAATTGAGAAGAACTTTTCATTGTTTTGATACTTTCTCTCTTCTCAACTTAAATTCATTGTTTTAACTTCTTTTTGATGAACTTTAAAATATGAAAAATCATTTTTCATTGATATCATGCCTGAACTCCATCAATTTCTATCATTTCCAACAAATGGTATCACTTTCAATAATCAATATCATTTTTCTTGAGCTCACAAGCTCAAAATCAGTTTTCTCATTGAAGATGGACAGGAATTGAATAAATCTTGACATAATCTTGAAATATATTTTCAATGAATTCTTAAATATAATTTTGAGATTTATTTCAATGATTTGTGAGAATTTGATGAACTTGTGCATAATGAATATTCTTCATTCCTTTTGTTCATCTTAGTCAAGCATGCTTATAGGATTATGTCTCTTAGCTTGACTTATCTATTCCACACTAGGTTTCATGATAATTATACATCTAGTGGAATGATTTCAAATGTAAATTCAACAATTGGTAATGGTCATTGGCCTATAATTTGTGATGGTAAATGGATCCTAAATGTTCAAATACATGAAACTTTATCATCCATGAACTTAAAATTCTTTTATGGCCAAATTATTAAAGAACTTGGGCTTTAATGACAACACCAACATTCAAAGATAAATGCAAACTTGAACAAATGAACCTTGATTGATATCCATGCATTTATTCTTAATTGTTTTGATGTTGAACTTACATGCTTGCTTGAGTTGAATCAATAATCATGCCTATGAGATGAGAATAGTTGTTTTCATGATATTATGTGCTTAACCTCACTTATAGTTTATGGATTTTAATGATAAAATATATTTTAGCTTGATAATATTGATTCACTTAGGTGAAGCCATTTTAGTTAAAATAGCATATACCCTCTAAAACGTTAAATGATGATAACAACTAGGGATATGGCTCTTAATTGATTAAAATGGTAATTTTGAATCTTTCCTTGCTCATAATTGGTTAAGGACTTGAATTAGAAAATGAGCATAGGATTTTTGTGCTTGAAACCATGGGAGAAAATGTGTTTGCTTGAATACTTTGATTTTATGAATCTTCCATATGGTATAACTTTGTGAATATGAATGTGGATTAATACTTTATGATAGTATGCTTATGTTTAATTAATCCATATGCATATTTGATGATGTGTGATTGTGTTCTTGCATATTTAGAATGATTATTTTCTTGACATGAACACACAACATAAAAATATTGGATTCATGCAAAATGACTAAGTCAACCACTAGTAACAATTGGTATTTAGATTGAAATAACAATTAGTATCATTGGCAACCATATTTTCAATAATTGGTAAGCCAAAACTAAATTGCCAATTGGTATGCGCTTTAAATTGACAATTCTTCTCATACTCTTTAGATTGAAATGACAAATAGGGAAAAATTCATATAAGACACTTTTGCATGAAACACTTTTGTGCTAGAGTTTGTGATTAATTGATATATGATTTAATTCTAGACACAATATTTCTTGAGAATGATTTATGAGCACATGCATATGATATGTTATATAATTTCAGCTCATAATCATGATGTATTACCATGCACCTTAGTTAGACTTTAGAAAGAACAATTGATATACTTAGGTGCTTAATAGGATTGAAATGAGCAAGTCATAGACCTTAGTAGATATTTAAACACAACTTGCTTCATTATTTACCAGTTGGGAACTTCTTGCAAAATTATTTATAAACAACTAGTATAGGATCATAAGTCATATTCCTTGCATGAATATTTCATACTCTTTATGAACAATTGCCTTATTTATTTGTGCTATAAGTCCCATGTACTAACATGTTTCTTGTTGGATGGAGCATATTCTTTTATCTTTTCTCACGTAGCATGTTTTATTATTTTTCTTTCTTTTTGCTATGACAAAAAGGGGGAGAGATAGATATTAAAAGGGAGAGATATTAAGGGGGAGAGATAATGGGGGAGAAATAGTTTGAAAATTCATTTTCAAAACCCATGCTTATATTAAGGGGGAGCTTTGTAAAATCCTGCTTTATTTGTGGGGGAGTATTTTATCAAAGAATTTTCAAAGCAAATTTACATTAAGTTTTGTCATATCAAAAAGGGGGAGATTGTTAGCTTTAAATTGCCATATATATTTTGAAATGACAAAAACTTAAGTAAGCTTTAATGTTTTAATTCATATTGTAAATTTGCCTTATCACACATGATTTTCTCAGCCCATTTTCAAATGAACATATCAAACATTAAGACCATGATTTAATGATGCATACTCTTATTGGTCTTAATACTTTGTAAATGTTTTGAATATTTTAGAAAATCACTTAATGAATTTTTGGACCATGTTTTCATCAGAGAAAGTCAAGAAAAACTTCCACAAAAATGTCAAAATGTTTTGGGTTGGATTAGGATCAAAGGTCATATCATTTCTAACCCAAAAGTACAGGAAAATAGCTCTCTGGAGGCATGGGATCGATCCCCTAAGGGAAGGGATCGATCCCTTTTTGGCAGTAGGCATTTTGGCGAAAGAAAAGGTCCCTCAGCCTAGAATAAAGCATTCTGGAATGAAGGGATCGATCCCCTATGGAAAGGGATCGATCCCTTTGCCCGAAAATAGCCTGTAACGGCTAGTTTTTGTGAGACGACGGTAATATTCGAGATTTGGCTCCACCCAACGGCTAGAATACATCCAAGGGACTATAAATAGAGGCTTACAAGCTAAAGAAAGCAAGTGGAACTACTCAGCAACTCCAAAACACATATTCCTCAAATCCTCAAGCCTCAAACAACAAATCAAGAGCTACAAAGTCTTCATCTTCCATCATACACATATCTCTTGTATTGTTTAGCACAAAATATTGTATAGGCTTTTCTTTGTGCCTAATTTCTGTAATTACTTGCCTATCTAGAGGCCCTTCTTTGATTACATTATTTGTAACCCACCATTCCTTGTAAAGGGGCGGTTTCTCTTGAGCCTAGAAAAAAAGGGAGGTTTCTCTTTAGCCTAAGAAAAAGAGGGAGGTTACTCTTTAGCCTAAGAAAAAGAGGGAGGTTTCTCTTGAGCCTAGAAAAAGAGAGAGGTTTCTCTTTAGCCTAAGAAAAAGAGGGAGGTTACTCTTTAGCCTAAGAAAAAGAGGGAGGTTTCTCTTGAGCCTAGAAAAAGAGAGAGGTTTCTCTTTAGCCTAGAAAAAGAGGGAGTGTAACAAATTCAAGGATAGTGAATTTGGGAAAATCCTTGGGAGCGTCTCAAGGTAGAGGACGTAGGCAAGGCTGCCGAACCTCTATAAATCACTTGCGTAAATTTCTCTATCCTTACTCTCTTTACTAATTTGCAATTATATTTGTGATTATTGTATTGAATTTGAATTGCATGCTTGCCTAGCTTAGAGAACTTAGAAAACATTCAAATAGGCTAGAGAACTTAAAAGAATCGAAAAACGGGCATAAGGTTAGTTAAGAACCGATTCACCCCCCTCTCGGTATAGCCTATAGAGCCAACACAAATAATTTCCCATTTTCATTTCTTATTTAATTTGGATTTCCATTTATCGAAATTAAATTTCCTCTTATTTCATCATTTCATAAATTTCTGAAAATTCCAACGTTTTTTCCTTTTTCATAAATAAATTCAATTATTTATTTAACTTTTGTATTTGCTTTAATATTAAATTTACAATTATTTAATATAATTTTAGAAAATTAGCGGTTATCACAGCGTCCAATTCCTCTAACACTCTTATTATTCGAAAATCTTAGTGATTAATCTTCGCTTTTTGATTTCCAAAACAAATAACTTATATCAGGTATTGGGAAAATGGGGTTCTCATCAAGAGCTTCCAGACCATTCTAATATTAGTTTGGATTGGCTGGTTAGGAAGATCTTTGTTGGTTGTAGAATTAAGATCATCCCTTGTGTTAGGATTGTTTAAGGCTTTCCAAATCCCACTAAGGTTATTCTTATGGTGGAACAAGACCTTTAAGGGGTCAAGTTTGCTATCCTTGAAGATTAACTCATTTCAGTGCATCCATAAGACCCATAGAATACTAACAAAATGGTTATAAAATTCAAATGCTTCCTTAGCACTTTGTCCTTTTGCTTTTATAATTTTCTTTTGATCCAATCCTTGATACTCTTTGGTTTGAAGTGATCCATTCTAAGGGTTAAATTCAATCCAAACCACATTGCTTTGGCCAAAGAACACTCAATAAACAAATGCTCAGTAGATTCCTCTAAGTAAAGGTAGAATGGCAACTGTCAGATGTTCTAATATTTCGCTTCATTAACTCACTTCTAACAAGAAAGCACTGGTTACAAAGCTTCCAAAGAAAGATAATCAACTTGAAAGGAAGTTTCAAGCACTAGAGCTCTTTCCATGGGAAGCTACTTATAGTACTAGCCCTTGTTTCTTCCTTCGTTAGAATCTAATAAGCTGAGTGCACAGAGAACTGTCCATCAAAGTTAAATTTCCAAACAAACTTGTCATCTCTACCAGTGATCAAGAAGCTTTTACTGTGAAGGTTTTGAGCAACCCCCGAATCGAGCATGATGTGGGTGAGGAGAGGGTCCCAAGTATGGTGGATCATGTTAAATAGGCTATTAATAGGGGGTTGTTAATGTTGTTATTAGAGTTGAAATGGGTTGATAGGCAAACCTTCTCATCCTTTATAAAGGCTTGTCTTCTGCTCCAGATTTGAACATTTAGGCCTTTGAGGTAGACATTCATTCCCTTAAGAATACTTCTCCAGATCCATGTGATAACCGCAAATTTTCTATTTTTGGAAATTAATATTAAAGAAAATAGATAAGAAGAAATAAATAAATTAAAGTAAATAAATAAAATTTATTTACGAGATGGAATATCGTTGAAATTTCGAAAATTTAGAAAGTGAGGAAATTGAGGAATTTAAATTGGATAAATTGTAAATAAGGAGAAGGATGAAATTATGGAAAATAATGAAAAGAGGAAATTTAATTTGGATAAATGGAAATCCAAATTAAATAAGGAAAATGAAAGATGAAATTAAAATATGTTTATATAATTACAAATTATATAAATGTATTTTTATACAAATACATATGTATGTGAATACTATATAGTATATATCAATATACATTTGTATATATGAATATATATTATTTTATAAAGTTAAATAATACATATGTATTTTAGTATAATCTCTTATGTATATATAAATGTATATACATATAATTGAGAAATGTAAATATTGATTTACATTAAAGTTTGAAAATATATATAAAAGTTATTTAAATTTAAAACATATAAATATACATATATATATATATACTAGACATATATTTTGTAATATACAATATATATTTTATATATAATATATATTGTATTATATTATATATGAAATAATATGTGTATAATATATAATATATTATATGTATAAAATATATTATATATATATATATATATACTAAAAATAGAAAAAAAAACAAAAGAGGAAAGGAAAATCGGGAGAACCCGATCTCCCCAGTGAGGTCGATCCTGTCGGCGGTGTGGGAGAGAAGAGAGGGAACTGTCGTCAGAGGAAAGGAGGAGAAAGGAGCTGTCGGCGGCGGGAAAAACGGAAAACAGAAGCGGAATGGAGTACGCGAAATGGAGGAAATCGAGAAGAGAAAAGAAAATAGGAAACGGCAGTGCCGGCCGATTTGGCTACGCCAGTGCCACCGAAGCTTCGTCGGAGGAAGAGGAAGACGTGGGAGGCCACAGTTGAGGCGGAGAACGGCGAAGGAAGGCCGACAGAGGAGGAGAAGAAACCGAAGGTAAATCGAGTCGATCCGTCGCCGTGCCGTCGATTCTGGATGAACGGAGGCTAGATCCGGCTTCGCCGTGGTGCCGGCCAGCTGAGGGGGGTGACCGGTCCGGCTGGGAAGAAAGAAGAGGAAAAAGGAAAAGAAAAAGAAAAAGAAAAAGAAAAGAAAGAGAAAGAAAAGAAAAAGAAAGAAAGAAAAAGAAAAGAGACAAAGGAAGAAAAAGAGGAAAAAGGAGAATTTCGGGAATTCAAAGATTCCGGGAAGTTGGCAACTCGGAAATTACGGAAATTCGGTAAGAATTCCGGAAAATGATTTCGAGTAAAAAATTTAATAAATTATTTATGAAAATTCTAAAATTTAGAATTTAATTTTCAGAAATTATTCTCAGCGATCGAGACGATGGATCGGGAGAGATGGAGTACGGGCGCGACCGATAAGAGGAAGTCGCTGACCCGAAAAAGGTAAGGGATGCATGTGCAGCACTGTAAGGGTATTCAGTCTGCATGATTTTAATTATGAAATATTTTATGAAAATATTTATGAAAATATTGCGATGAATGATTGGTTGGAAAATTGTGGTGAAGTACCGGTTGAAATTATAAACTGTATTTTCCGTGTAGGAGGCTAGCCAATCGGTAGCCGTTACACTGCCGAAAAATTATCGAAAATTATCGAAAAATTCTAGAAAATTTCATAAAATCATAATAAATCATTTTATTTCACGAAAAATGATTTTCAACCACGAAAATCGAGAAAATGAATATTTTCCATAAAAACATGAATAAAATGAAAGTGATTTTAAAATATTCATGTTTTCAAGAATGGTGATAATGAAATCACCGAAAATTCTCCTGATATGTGAATTACACGTAATACGAGATGAAAAATGAAAAGAAATAAAGTGAATATTTTTATATATATTTCTTAAATATTCACTAAATGATTTTATAACCTTTATGGTTTTAAATTATGAAATTATATATTTTTATAAATTTCGTAAAGGTTATTTTATGATGAAAAATACGGTTTTGAGACTAGATGGCATCCTATCATGCTGATATGTGACATGTGATATGTAATATGTGATATGTGATATGTAGTCCCGACCGACACCTGATCAGTGATCCGCTGAGGACAATTATAGACTATGGCCATAGATCTGACATGATTATTTTATACCTTTCGGGGTCTATAGCATGATATGAGTAACGACCTAGT